>VFSE01000236.1:12500-298572 GCA_010157825.1 Vickermania ingenoplastis | reverse complement strand
AGGCAGGCCCGCAGCCAAGACCGCAGGCAGGCTCCGCAGCCAAGACCCTAGGCAGGCCCCAGCCAAGACCCTAGGAAGGCTCGCAGCCAAGACCGCAGGCAGGCAGCCAAGACCGCAGGCAGACCCGCAGGCAGGCCCCAGGAAAGACCGCAGGCAGGGCCGCAGGCAGGCCCGTAAGCAAGACCCCAAGCAGGCACCTAGCCAACACCTTAGGCAGGCTCCTAGCCAACACCCTAGATCTGGCAGATGTGTGAATAGACAATACATCCGAACCCCTGGGGAGGAGAACGGCACGAGACAGAGAGGCAGCAGGAATGAATCTTTGCTAATACGGAGACGTAGAAGATCGTTCGGTCGAAATCCCAACGACATACTGATGGCGAACCGCCCGCGACGGATTCCCCCGGCTCCTGCGCGCTTCTCTTTCCACGTTGGTGACGGACATGGCGAAGCGCTAAGGCCTAGCTTGCACCGCTTCCAGCAGGGGTGGTTGGGGGAGCCGCTCTTTTTCATGACGCCGGAGCCGGAGAGTTCAACTCGCTAGTAACAGCTGGTTTCACAAGCGCGGCACTGAATGCCGTTGCTACTCGTGGTTCGATAGTGTTCCTGCGTCTCCACAGGAATCCCGCGCAGCACTTTGCGCTCTCTTCGCAGCTCGAATATGGGTGGCCCACGTCTTTGCGGATTCGACGTGGCAGCACGGCAGTCGTTTGCGGTGCCCGGGAAGGCTCCTCAAAATGTCCAATGTATCCCGCCAGATTGTACTCCCACTATGAAATCCTTGACCCCATGCGGCATTCAGGAGAGAACCTACTTCATCCAAGAAGCACAACGCCGCACACCTTTCCTCGCCTGCTCCACCATTCAAGAATATGGCGAAGTGGAGACGATCGGTGCGATGGGTGCAGCCCGTCGGTGCGATGGGTGCAGATCCCTCTTCCGTTTGAAGCTCGTGCTGTCTTTCGTTTGATAGCCGACGATGGTAATATCTACGAGCTGCTACGGCTCCCTATGGGTTACAAGCTGAGCCCGGAACTCATGCAACTGCTATGCTCTACCTTGGCTGGCCTACCATCCTGCGTGCCTCCCGCACTCCGGGCGCCTGATGATTTGCGCATCGACATTTGGATTGATAACATCCGATTATGCGGAGCAGAAAACAGCGTGTCTACGTGGGGCCGAGTTATCCAGCAGCGGCGTCAGTTGGCATAGGTAACATTCGGGGAAGTTGAACATTTCGCGCAGCTCTATACCTTCATCGGTGTGTGTTTTAATCATGTGGAACAGAGCGTTTGTGTCGGGGACAAAGCCCTGGGCAATTTGAAAGGCGCCCCGAAGTGGACTTCAATGACGATCCAAGAAGCCGAAGCCTTTTCTTCCCGCACTTTATACGCCGCTGCTATTCTCGGTGTCAAACTCTTTCGCTATTATCACTTTTATAAGTGTGTCAGGAAAGCGCTGAGCGATCTCAACAGAGGCATCGTCAAAGACTCGGCGTTGCTGTATTGGACCCCTCAGGCTATCGCCGCTGGTACGGACCTGAGAGAGCGCCTTGAGCGGAACACTCCGCGGCTTATCATTCACTCGGCAGCCGATTCGAGACCGTACTCATGACAGATGCTTCCGATATCGGTTGGGGAGCCGTCCTCTTTATGGGCTGCGGAGCGGTACATATTACGAGTAGTCGATGGTTTGAGGAATACGATGATGCATGTTATACGTGGTTCAAGGACATCCATATATCGCAAAAAGAAGCTCGTGGTATGCTTTACGGGTTACTGGCGTTTGAGCGGCACTTGCCGCAGCAGTTATCCATCCTGTGTGACAACATAGCGGTGGTGGCCAGTTCCAGATAGGGATCCTCAAAATGCGAAGGCGTGGCACGCAACTGCGCGATCATCGAGGAGTTTCTTTTTACACGAGGCATTCAAGCAAAATTCGGTTGGATTCGATCAGAGCATAATGCAGCGGACCTTCCGTCCAGGGGGCACACCATTCCCTCCTACGACCTAGCGAAGTGACAGCGTTGGCGAGGTGGAGACGCAGATCTTTGGGTAAAACCAAGTGGGTGATTTGGCAGGCTCAAACCACCCCCCTTCGCAGGGCGTAGCGGATAAAGGTGTGCAACCTTTCCATCATGTTCCGTAGCTGTAGAGAGGTTTGTAGCGGGTGTGTGGGTTGACACACTGCGATGTTTCCCTCTCATACCAAGATAAATACAATAATTATTTGACAAAACAATAGAGTTCGAATGAACACTGTTTCCAGAGAACGGTCCCTCGCTTATGCATATTGATTGTCCTGCTGCGCCATAACGGCAAGTGAAGGTTCTTTCTTCTCCGCTCTTGTTCTCTTCTATTCTCGACGAGACACGAAAGTTCAGCAAAGGACTTCGAAAAGAGACCTTTCCGGTTTCAAAGAAAAACGGGAGCTCCAAGGGCGGTTTCTTCAAAAAGCCGAGATCTGGACCTACCACAAACGGAACGGGATAAAAATGAACCGGCGGGCTCGACACGTCGACCTTCACCTCTCTTCTGCCGCAGCCAACAGCGGTCTCTTTGGTCCCGGGAGGTCCTCAGCGATACACTCAGGGGATCCCTCCGTCCGAGCAGCAGCAGTGGCGAGACGAAGGGATGAGGCCGTTGAGGGCATGATGCGACGTCGCCGCGGAGACAAGGAAATACGATGACTCGGGGCTGCTCAGAAAGCGACGGGGGCATTTGCAGCGGGGAGCCGCTGCTTTGCTCCACTGGATGGTCCCCCCTTCCTCTGGCGTCGGATGTCCGCCGTTTCCTCCGGCCAGACACAAACCCACCATTCGTTCCATGTCTGTTGCTCGCTTCCGCCCTAGTATCATCCTTTGAGTTGAATGGCTCCCAAGAAACGGGTCACCATGAGCTTCACATATCCATGGCGGCGCCGTCTTCTACGCGATTCTGCAGCGACGATACTCAATTGATGAGCGCTGTGGGGAGCTCGCGGATGGCGGTAAGCACAGCTCATATACCGTTCTGAAAAAGGAATCACACACATATTGGACCTCTTGAAGGTGAACTGCCAGCGCCGAGTGGGACGCCATTCTCACAAGAGCAGTCGACGGATCATTTCTCTCTCGACGCCCAGCTTGGCGCCCCGTTCGACTTTTGGAGACCTTTGACCCTCTGCTGGACGTGGCGGAAGGCATCCCCCTCTGTTGAGGAACGCGGAAGGCAAGGGGACGACGCACCACCCCATGACAGTCGAAGCAAAGATGCTGCATCTCTTTTGGCGAGACACCAGCGAACTCCCTGGAAAGTGACACGCCAGAGGCATAGGCCCACCAGCATTTGGCTTCCACAGCACCTGGCGAGTCTTTCTTCTTTTATTCCTCTTCTTGCGGTCTAACCGTGTAGCCATACAAACACTGTGCCGGAAGAAACCGACAAGACGGAAAGGATGGGAGGGGATTGCTTGTTGTTGGACCACCTGTTATTCCACCTCATCGACCGTCTCCAAGAGGGCCAGCGCTTCGGTCAGAAGCGGAACAATGGTGGGTCCAATGCCGACAGAGGTGTGGGTGTGCACTCCCAGGCACTGGTGGCGGTGGAGTTCACGGATGGCTTCTGCAGGGTTACGCCTGTCCAGGCAGAGCCCCGCCCTCCTGTCTGGCCGCCGGTCTGTGACGGGTCTGTGCCGGCGATTTACCGCAATGCGCACCGCTGGGCGCATACCCTCAACCGGGTGACGACCCGTTTGGACGAGGAGCTGCGCAAGGCGAAGCCCAATGGATGTTGCACCGTGTAGGGCGTTAAGCCAGCGCGCCCATTACCGCTTCGAATTTTGTCTTCGTCATCAGTGTGTTCGACGGTCAGCCCCAGCTTGTCATACAGCCGTACGAGCTCCGATGGGAAGGCGGCTCTCATCTCATCCTCCGTGAAGCCGCAGGCGGTAGACAACACGGGGTCAAACGTCTTGCTTGTCAGGTGGTCCAGTACTCTACAATTTAGTTCTGACAAGAACTTCACATAAACAATACCTGTGATAAAAGTCCTGTGGATGTTCGATTCCTCAGTCTTCGTCGCTCCGAGAAACTGAAGGTATGACTGCTGAATCGTATCACCGACTGTTTTACCCAGCGAAGCACATGTCGTCGGTGGACTGTCAAATTCGTCGACGATGATCGCTGGGCGATGGCCCGTCTGGCGGTGTGCAGAAAGAATGAGATATTTAAAAATGGCGTTTAATGACGTTCCTTCCTGCACGGAGCATTATACACCTTGCAGTACGGCTCCAGTCTATTCAGCACGGAGTTTCTAAACGATGGTACATCGGAAAAATGAATATCCATAGAAACGAACAGTACGGGCCGGCGCACCCACTGCTCCCGAATCGGCCGTTTAGACTCTAACTCGACTGCCTTGAGGCCACAAAGAGCTCCTTCCTTCCCTCATAGTAGTACTTCAGTGTGCTGGCCAACATCGTCTTTCCAAAGCGGCGTGGGCGCATACACACGATATGCGGACTTTCCAGCGTATTGGCGATGCGCCATCATCCGGCACCTTGACCTTGTCGGTGGCGAGGCAACACCCTCGATTCAACCTACTCAATGTTTTCCTAACAAATTTAAAAAATATATAATATTGTGTTATAAATAAATCCCTAATATGGTGGCGGCAAACAAGGTTCTCGAAGCGAACACTTCGAGATCGGATACGCGCATGTCCTTCCAAGACGGAGTCTCGTGGAGATGCCGTAAAGCCTTTTCGCCTATACATACATGTTGTGTTCTATGATCGAAAGCTACCCCAATGAATGTGTACATGGTACTCTAGCGTACCGATTCCCCCAATGTCACACTCGCGTTAGCTGCTACACTCTCCATCTGTCCGCCCCATTGCCGGACATGCTGCTCATCTCCACTTATGCGGATGTTGTCGATCCAGACATCCATGTGAAGCGAACGTGGCGCTTGGAAATAAGTCTGCACCACCGAAGGCACGCCTGCTAGGGCGGAACAAAGAAGTTGCATCAGCTCCGGACTAACCCGGTATCCCATGGGTAGCCTCAGCAGCTCATAGACCTTTCCATCCTCAGCCATCATCCGAAAGCAGGCGCGAGCCGCTGGATCCAGGGATATCTGATGGAAAGAAGCTTTCAAGTCGAAGAGACCTGCACCTTGACTTCGGACGTTGTCCAAGAGGACACGTGCCTACGCGGCACGTCCGGAACATAATCCTCTCCCTCGTTCTTGGACTTGGGCCATGCGATGAAACGCCTACGCTTCCCAGAGGACTTGTCTTCGACAACACTAAAAGGGTTCACCCAAGCTCTCGTGGGAGTGTCGTCTGCCACGCGTATAATCTCACACCCTAATAGATCCTCAGCGTCTTCCTTCCGTAACTTACGTGCACAACGTGCCCCCGGTGAAGCGGGACTCTGGAAAATCAGCGACCGTATGAATGTCCGAAGGGACTACTTCACCAGCATGTTGGCAAGGAGCTCCGTTATCCTGTCCATGTGAGTATGTGAGTAAAGTGATGTTACGTTTTTTTTACGTTTTTTTGAAGTTTCATTCATGCGGTTTCTCAGAAACCAAACGTTCATGGGTGAAACATCCAGTTTTTGTAACGGTAACAAAAAATCCTTCAAAGAGGTGGCCATACGGCTCGATACGGCGCGTCGCGTGAAAGTGTGACCCGAGAAGGGGGTGCGCCGCTCCGTCGGATACCACAGAATGTCCGAATGGACTACTTCACCAGCATGTTGGCAAGGAGCTCCGTTATCCTGTCCATGTGAGTAAGGTGCACCGAATAGTCTTGTAGATAGCGAATGGTGCTCGGAGGAATGGCCATCATATCCGCATGTTTTGCCAACAGCACCACGGATCTTGGATCCAAGTTTAGCTCGTCGCATAGTACGGCGGCGGCCTGCAGCGCTCCACGCTTGATGCTGTGCGCCGAGTAGGCCCGCTTGGCGCCGCAGTTGTCTGCTCTGGTTCCTAGCTTTGACATCATTCGACGAAGCTGAGCACCTGAAAGTGCCGTCAGGGGCTGCCCCGGTTCCAAACCACGCAGCAGCTGCGGAAAGCGGTTGGAGAACCTCTCCGAGAACATGTTGAACCGAAAGGACCGATTCGGCTGCTCCTTCAACGTTTTTGGATGCGTCCCCCCATCCAGTCGGGGCACCTTGTCGTCCAGTTGACGGAAGCACTCCTTTGTCAATGCTGCCACCTCGGCCCATCGGCTGGCTGTCATCCACGCCAGACGTAAAACAATCCGAGTCTGCCAATCCGGGGTCATCGCGATGAGTGGCATCATGTCGACCGGGGCAATTCCAATTGCCTGTTTCACAGGTTCCGCAGCACTCAACCTCTGCAGGGCCCTCAGCACGCTGCACCCACGTGTTCGGAGCATACCGGTACTGGATTACTTTCATGATCTCGGTTTCCAGGGCTTCAAAGTTGGATGAAAGGGTTGTCCGAGAAGAAAAAAGAGGTTTTGCTACCATCTTGTCCGTGAGGGGATCCCGAACACATATGCCCAGACCCCGCGGAACCAACGACACCGTCGGGGCTGCCAGCTGGGGGAACCAAGACACGTCCATCTCGGACGTTCACGGAGAGGTGGTCGGCTGGCGCTTCTCTTTCCCTTTTTTTGACGCCGCCATCGATTTTTCCCGGGCAAACCCGCAGGATGTGCCCTGGCTTCCCGCAGCCGTGACATCGGCCTCGACCACTTTCCGATTTCTTGTGATTTTGGACAAAATCATTCGTTTTGTCCCGAAACGTCGAAGGGGCCGCAAAAAGGTTCTCATCTCGAAGGTAGCTAATGTAGTCGAGCATCTTGCCCGAAGAATCCCGAAGGGCTCTGCTCGACAGGAAAAATATTTTTGCAGCGAAACGCTGCAGCACTCGAACAGGTGGCACTCAAGAACAACCCAATTGGACCTCGCGGCTCCCTCAACGAATCCCAACAAGTCTACGAAAAGATCATTGAGGAGGGGCCCATCGGTGGCGTCCACCGCATCCTCCATAAGGCCATCGCGTACGATCGCGCGACGCCCTCTAGCCGACGCCGGCTCCAAGAGCCCTTTCCAGGCGGCGATGTCCACCACCGGTGAGCCAGGGAAAAGGTCAGCTTCTTTTTCGACCTTTTTTGCGGCAATAGCCGACAGAACCGGCTCCACGGAGGTGGCCGAAGGTGGCGCCGTTGCGGGAGAGAGGCGTGCGATCATCGTCTTCATCAGCTGCTCCATCTGGATCTCAATCTTTGTGGTCAGGCGCGCCTCCACGGCCGCCAAAGATGCCTCGGTAAGGCCTTGGGATGTCTCGAAGTGGAGGAGCTGTTGCGCCGCCTCCGACGTGTCAGCGGAGTCGTCGCGCAACGGATCCCGCACCGGCGTAGACAAGGCCTGCAGGACCTTCTCGTGCAGCGACGAGTCCTCCATCCGAACGGACGTAATAGAGGTTGAAAAGTACTCGTCCCATTTCTGCGGGCCAGGGTTGTAGATCCCCAGGATACCCGGGACAAACAGCTCGGATTTGAGGGATCGTGTTTGAGAATCAATGACCACTGAAAGTGTAAATCGATCCTCCACTGGAGCCACCTGGGCAATGGCATCGCCAACTTCTTTCCACTTTTTACGAAGCCCGTTTATATCCATAGCGGTTGGGGCTCAATCGCTCCGCCAACAGGAGTCGTGTTGGACCGGCATCGTTTCCTTCGAATCGGCATACTTGAAAATAAACCAAACTATAAACTAACAAAAGCAAAAAGCTTACAGCAAAAGTATTTAAGAAAACGATGCCTTGCTGTGCTGTCAATCAGAAAAGGAGAAAATCCGGAAAAATAAACATTTGTCTCAAGCGCATAGCTTTCTTTTCATGGAATCGTGTCAGATTGTATGAGTAACTCTGCCGTGGCCTCTAGAGCTACCCATATTGTTTTTATCATTATCATTTCATTGTTTCTACTGTTCTTTCTTCTTTTTATGTTTATGTTTTATTGAGCCTCTGCCTTATTCCTTTCGCAAGCTTCCACAAAAGATCCGGAAGGGGGGAACTAAATGATCCTTGTCAACGTGTTGAAAATGAAGCATTTCAGGATGTGGGGAGATTAGCATATGCAACGAAGAGGAAAGAGAAAAAAAGAATGAAGTGAAGTGAGTACAGAAGAGATGGCACTCAAAAAGCAGCCTGATCAGGTTTAGTGTCATGATGTCGCAACTCCATGGGTCGACGGGAGTCCGTCTTCAGTTCATCGTACTAGGCACATTTGCTGCTTGTCTTCGCTGTACTTGTCCACTCACGTAGTGGAAGGTATATCAAACCTATTTTGCTTAAAGATTGGCATGCGGATGGGTTAGGGTTAATCCTTTTTCTCTTTATTGTTGAGCTGTTTGTTTTTTACTTCCTGCTGTGATGGGTGAAGATGTGACAGTTTTGTGATTTCCACAATGTTCATATTCGCCATTTGATCTGCTAAATCAGTGAGTACGGCATTGCTATCCGTGATCGTTAGGTTTGCCATGCCTCTTGGGGTGCGTTGAGATGGTACTGTGACAAGTAGCCTTCTCTGAGCTACGCATGTGATGGATGCGATACGAATAGGAAACCTCATGTTAGGCAGAACTAGTCTTTTGCTGTGTTTCTTTGTTGGCGAAAGATAGATTTACCAGTGTTAAGTGAACAGGGAGAAAAAAAGAAGAGAGCACCCATTAGAGAGAGTTCTACGTGCCGTTTAACGATACAGTGAGTAAGTGGTTCGGAGCGGTGGTAACTTGTTTATCCCATGGAGTTTGCAAATTAGTGTGCGAGAAATGGAACAGTGGTTGATGCAGCTCTGCTCTTCACGCTTTTCCTTGTGGAACGATACAGGTATTGGTCCTGACTAAGCTGAAAAATATCATAGCGTTCTGCAGGGTTGAAAGCTAGGCACTTTGATATTAATTCTCGAGCTTCATCGCTTACCTTGGGGGTTTCTGGAAAGGTGAGAGAACGCGCGGATGACAAGATTAGTTTGTTGTGCCAAATATCTTTCTGCGAACGGCCCTCTGCAAACGGACGCCGGCCATATAGCATTTGATAAAATATTACCCCTACGGACCAGACATCCACTTTGTTGCTAATCAGTGGTGTAGACATGAAGCACTCTGGTGGCTGATACCAGTACGTTCCCGTTCCCTGGGATGTCAACTCTATCGAAGGATTATCGCTCTGCCCAGCTGTTTTGATTATTTTAGACAAGCCGAAATCGGTAATTTTGATTTCCAGAACGCTAGGATCGTCTGAGTGCAGAAGAATGTTTGCAGGCTTGAGATCGTAATGAATAATGGGGGAACTCATTGAAGCTAAATAGCGGAGGGCACTGACAACTTGAAGGATAATAAGACGAGCATCAGGTTCTTTGAGGGTTCGATAACGCTTTAAGTAAGTATCTAAATCGACTCCCTTACTGAACTCCATCACCGAAACAAACATCGGATTGTGAATGAATGGAGAGGCAGGTGCATCTTTCCGACCTGGTGGAGGACTCGGATGATATTCAAAAACATCATACAATGCACTCACATGTGGGTGATTGACTTGCCTCATAATCTTCAGCTCCCGCTCAGCGTGCCGAGTATAGTCCTTATGAATCTTGCACGCTACGTATCGGCCTTCGATGAGATCGAAAGCTTGCCATACTTCCGAGAAACCTCCTTTACCTGAAAGCCGCATTAATACATACCTATTGTTCTCACCAAAGTATGGCACTGCCATAAAAATTGAAGCGTCTTCGTCACCTACACGGCGGATCTCTTTCATGAATGCTTTTTTTTCGTTCTCAAGTTCTTCTTGACGCAACTGTATGTTGGTGATTGCATTAGTCAGGGCAGTATGTTCTGAGCTGCGCAGTTGTAACTCCTCTTGCGCTTCCATCACCGAAAAATCTAAAGCGTTTCCATTTTCGTCTTTTTCAGCGCGGGAAATTTGTTTCAATGAAGCATGTGCAGCTTTCTTTAACGCTTCCACTTCATCTCGTCTATTTCTCACCTGTTCCAATTGCATAATGAGCTCACACATCGTATTTCCTTCGACCCAAACTTCTTGTCCTGTACCTGATAACGTCATCAAGTGTCCCAGCTCGTAATGGCGTTGGTGCAGTAGTCGGCGAGCTTCCGCTTTCCCTTGTTTTGCTGCGCGCAGCATTTCCGACTTCATAACAGCTCGAAAATGATCTAGTTTTACTTTAACTCGGTTGAGTTCTTCTTCTATAAGAGCAATATGGGATTCTCGATGGGCTGCATCAGATTCTAATCGAGATATTTTATCTTTAAGTTCCTCTATTTGTGATTCTCGATCTGCAAGCTCTTTTTTCATCACTGGATCCGTTCCTAATCCATACACGGGTAGTATGGACTGTTTTAATCTGCGCGGCTCGGTGTTGGTGACTCCTTCGTCGGGTACGCTGATAGTGGAATGATGATGGTGATGCCCTATATCTTCGTCTTTTGATTTACTGAAACTATGTTCTAGAGAGTTTATATGCTCATCGGAAACATCTACATCTGAAATGCATTCAACACACAAATTGTTCCGTTCAGTTTCATCATGACTTATTCTTCCCCGTTTTCGTGGAGGGCTAGCTCGTTGCTCTGAATTATCCATTGAAGGTCCACGTTGCATCTTTTTCAAACCTTTATACCGCTAATGTAAGTACAGGCAAAGTCGTAAAGGTAGCAGCAAGCATCAAAAGTACTACGGATCAAATTAATTCTGTCCACATATATCCTCTTTATCGTTTATTCATCGCCTAAGAGACCCGGGATAAAAGAGAGAAACTACATTTTATTATTTTTTGCTTTGGTGCTGCTATTGTTATGTAAAATGTGTTTCGGCCGCTATCCGCAGCGTAGCACTCGTTCAACAATCCACTCATCATCATCACGAAGAAGTACAAGAATGAAGGGATCCTCTAATTCTTCTATATTACTTTCCAAAGTAACACTACATTGTTGTAAAACTAATCGTTGCTCTATCTTGGAGTAGAAGGTGTTGGCACCGTTGCAGGAGCAAAGAACCCAATCAGTACTTTCTCGCACCGCGGTTTCAGGAATACACATCATCGATTCCAGAAACTCAAGCGTTACTTTGAAGGTGCAGTTCTTCTGAAACACTACTTGATCCATTGTGGACGACTTCACAATTCGTCGATCTTCTAGAAACTCTTCAGAGTCCGAGGGAATCCGAACTAATTCATCTCCGCCTTGCATTAAGATCATATTTAGAATTCCTTTAGCGACGAATGCTAAATCTGGAGTTGTCATTAAACTGGTGGGTTTTTTTTTGCCCATTTTCTCGAGGGAATGTGTTTGCTCTTTATGGGTACAAAGGGGGCTGGGTACCTAAGTAATACAGTACTATTTAAAAAAATGTGAACTTTATTTTCTAGTCAATAGTTTCTCGTCAATTTCTGCATGTTTGTGTTTGTGAATAAGATAAAGCGCATGGCGTTTAAGACAGGAGAAGCATCCAATAATGTTAAGGTTGAAGGGGTGGATTTTTTTTTTTGAAACCATTGATCACTATTCAAATGAAAAAGATCATCAATGTCACATTGTTGACTACTGTATTTTCTAGTTATGTATTAGTGTGCGGTTGTTTTGCTGTTACTAACGTAATAAACAGAAGGAATACACTTCTCGGTCAAGGAGCCCCGATATTACCAATCCGAGATATCCTGGATCTCTAGCTGCTCCAGTATCCACGTGCTAGCTTGTGGGGATGACGTGTATTGAGAAGGAAAGCTCAGTTGTCGAATTTCACCTTCAGTTGTACAAGTTAAGGCATCAATAGTGCTTCGACAGGCAAAGCGGCTCTGTTCTATGAGGTTCAAAGCTATCTTTGATGGGGTGCAACTATTACTCGTGACGTTTTTGTTACTCGGTTTATCGGCAGGGTAGTCCATGCGCGAGCTCTGTCTCAGAGAACTCTGCTTCAAAGTGAACTCATCATTGAGGGAGGTCAGCAGAGCTTCGGCACCTTCATAAAACTTGTTCATATGGCAGAAGAGCACCGCCAGCCAAGCACTCTGAGGTGACCACTTCCGTTGCACTATTGATTGTACCCGGGTGTGTTTCTCTGTGTTGCTGTGTTCACAGAACGTCTTGGTTTCTCTTTTGGGAATGTGGGAAGAACCAGTGGGCACAGTCTCCATCAAAGCATAAAAAAACAGTGAGAGGGTTAGTTCATCCTCCAAGAACGTTTCGCTATCCTGTACTCGTTTCAGTAGATTTCGGGAGTCTAGTTCCCACAAGTACTCAAAGTAAGAGTTCGGCTGATCCAGTAGACATGAAATAGACTGACGTAAAAAACTGTTGAGCTTTGCATTTGGTGTTGTCTTTTCGTGATTTCCTGAATATGCTGGATGATGAAGAGTAAAATCAAGAATTGCAGTTACGCCATTCGGTGCCATTGCCATTATTTCCTTTCCACAGAGTAGTATCACATCTATCATATCCTCAAAATCTAGAGTATAAAGGTAAGTAATTGCACCTTCCGGATCGTGAAGCTCTAATAATGTCGTTTGAACGAAATCCGCATGAAGATTGTATTGCTTTTCAACTTTTTGGGCCGTATTATAGGCTCCTCCCTCTCGTAGTGCAGATATAGTACTATTGGAGTCCAGGGCACAACGGTTTTGTTGAATAAAGGTTTCCACCCTTTTCCTTCCACTTTCTCCTTGCTTTAAGGAGCAATGCAGTAAGAGTTGAAGATGATGAGACACCACTGTTGTGGTAGCCGCTTGCTGAGATATATACGACACTAAATCCTTCTCTAAATACTCTGAAAGATCCTCAAGGAGTTTACTTTTCATGTATTTCATAATAATATAGGAAGGCTCTTGAAAACCGATTGTATCTATGTACTGATTCATTGCTCTAGAGAAGTAGCCTTTGTTGTACAAATGATCGCCATAAAGCTTTGACACTATGCTCAATAATCTATTACCTCCACCTCCTATTGAAGTAGAAAGACTCGCTGCAAATACCTTAGCCACGTTGTACATTTCCTTCTCTAAAAGAACTTCTAACTTGATAGCAGGGGGCTGCTCCGCAAGAAATAGAAATGAGCTCTGTGGAGACCCTCTTTCAGACGTCGTAAATATATTTGCAACAACGCCTAAGCCGGAGGAGTCGCTGTCTACTAAGAGGCTTTTACTATAACGCTGTTGATGCCGGCCTAGAGCTCGAATATAATGTGTACAATCAAAGCTCTGTAAGATGCAATCCGTAGAGTCTGGCACTACATACCAAAAAAAAATGTACTCATGAAAAGACAAAATTCTATGTGGTGTGCCAATGGTAGGGAGATCAATTGTAACTATTCGAACATTACTTGGTGCGGTAGGATCGAATGATTTGGCTGAGCTTGATGACGCAGGTGGCCCAAGAATTGCCAGCTGAAAAGAAGACTGGTTGCACTCACCCATCCGAAGAACGGCAAGGCTCCCGCCCTCTCCTACAGCACAGGAGCACATCTCTTCGGATCCGAAAGGAACAGCACACATAAATTCAACGTACTCTCCGTAAAGTGTCGGAAACCATATCGTCACAACATCCTGAAATACAGTGTACAACGCTGGAGGTAATTCCGATTCCCCTGTGAGCGAACTCCCCTTCGAGCGAGAAAGACTAAGTAAACCATGATCACGACCTTCAGAGCCCGCCGTCTCTTCATCCACAAAGACTCCTGCTTTCTCTCCATCAGATAAAAGCGCTAAGGATAGGAAGGTCAGTTTGCCCTTTCCGTATCGACTCTTCAGATGAACCCATTTTGTTATGGGTTTCGTCAAGTCACCGATACACATGATGGCCTCGTCGTCGTTTACCGCGGCTGCAAAAGCAGAGAGGTTCGCTACTACAGAAACTGCGCTCGTTCCCATTCGAAGGAGGCTGTCACTGTGATTGCTACCTGTTTCTAATGGCCAACCGAATGGAAAGGCGTGCTGAGCGAGGGGTTGAAGCACAGTTAGTCCACTCTTCTTCTGAGCATCAGTAGAAACGCAGCTGTTCAGTGACCACAGCTTGATAATGCTTCCCTCCTCTTTATCAAACCCTAGAGTGATTAGTATTTCAGGACCACGTTGATACATCACTTTGAGAATGCACTTTGAGTACGCATCCAGATGTCTAACCTCCCGGCCACAAGACCGATTGAAAATGTGAAGAGATCCATCCGGAGATCCACAGCAGAAGTAATCTCCTGCTAAGGAGAAGCAAGTTATTTCTGATATCGAATAGTCCAGGGAAAACCGATTCTCTTCTCGAAAGAGTTTAACACTTTGCCACCCAGTCATTGATGCGGCTTACAAACAAACATCTTCAAAAAGAAAAAAGGGCAGAGAAAAATAGAAAAAAAATAGAACAAAAAAAAGAATGTAACCCATCTTTTAGATTTTTAGACGACTTATTGAAAAAGCACAATAGTCGAGAATGACTGTTGTAACTTTTGTGTATCATCCATCTTCTGAATTGTATGTCACCATCTCAGTGATACGGTTGATCCCGCGCAGCATCCGCACAAGTTGCTATTTGTGATAAAATACTTCGGTGTTCTGCGCATGCAGAGGAATGAGCGGCTGAAAGAAGATGTCTTGCTATTTGCGTGTTCTTCAGGAAAGTGCTCTCTCGCTCGAGAAGGTCTTGTTGTGCCTTTCTTAATGTATCTAACAATGACTTAACAGTGATGGTCAATCGCTCTTTTTCGTCCGACAACTCTCGTACTTGCATTTGAAGTGCATCAACTTGGAGAAGAAGTTTGCTTTTCAGCATTGCCGCATTTTTTTCGCGAGGATCATCACATAACTGATCTTCTTTACATGCTTCGTGGGCCGTAGATTTGTTATTACCGATTCTTTTATACTCAAAATTGGTAATCGGTTGCACATACGAAGAGGAACACCCCAGCCTAGACCACAAAGAAACTTCTTTAGCTGGGTCTTCAAAAAAACTGACTAGTGTTTCAACTTTAACTTTATCACCGATAAAGTGCGAAAAGAAGGAAGGTGGTATGATGTTGGAATTGTGTAGTTCGCTCAATTGATCCCGAAAACGATTGTTACACTTTCGCCAACAAGGAAACATGATTACGCAGCACTCGGGATTGGTTGTTTCTGGGTTACCGTTAGAGCGGTAGAGCGAAAAGAAAGTGGCACTTGATCCAATGTGTTTTGCGCCAAGTGCCGATTGTATCTGGCCTGCTAAACCCTTGAACTCCAGAGAGTCACAGCTGACAAGAGGTTTAGAGCAGTTTCCATCTCGAATTACATCGACCACTCCCCAAGAGTAGAGGGAGCGAAGTGTAAAGCTCAATCCATCGGCATAGCGAATCAAAGCACTTCTAGTAAGTTCCAAACATTTGCGAGTGAATCTTTGTTTTATCAACTGCTCATTGGAACCCTGAAAAAGAAATAAATTTTGAGATTCTAAAGCTGGAAGTGGAGAAGGAATACAGTCAACACTTAGATCATCCTCCTTCAAGTGAAATATCTCGTCAAACCGGAAAAGATGCATCTCACTTTCGGCGCGTATCTGTAACGTAGACGTTATTATATCGACATCATAACAATGGCTTCGCTCTCCCCCATCACACACGAAACCAAGTGTTCTACACCAGGGAGTAAAACTCATAGTACAGTTCTTCAAAAGAAAAAGAAAAGGAAAAGAGTGAAGTGGAGATCATTACCTCATATCGATTGCATTAAATGAGGATGAGACCAGAAGAGATGAGACAAGAAGAGATTGGTGGTCCTTCAAAATGCATTTTTTTCTGTTGTTTTGTTTCATTAATTGAATTCCTCCTCGACTATCGATTCTGTTATCACGAAGTGCAGCGCCACGACAACTCGATGAGAGAAATCAAAAAGCCACAAAACCTAGCAGACAACGTACGGCCGTCCCCATAAGGGTGGTACAGTGTCCCCAAAGAGCTGGAAAGGTCAAATGTTCTACCACACGGATTTAAGGCTTTATTGAAATTCGTGAGGAAGGCGATGAGATGACCCCAAAATAGTACCTTTTGGGAGGGGTTCTGCGGATTCCAATGCACCACTGGCCTTTGGCTGACAGGCGATCCCATCGTAAAATGAATTCATCGGCGTCGAATGTGATTCGTATTTCAATCGCCTTTTCGATTTCTCGTTTACTCAGTTCCATGAGCGCCTGTAGTTTGTCTGAATCAGAAAAACTTCGAATAACCCCATCAGTAAAGTAGAAAATTCCGTTGCAAAAATTAAAGGATTCGTCCTCTCCTGAATCACAGCTGACAACGCCGAATCCAATGTTTCCTCCGTACGATGACAAGTCAAGATGATAATCTCCTTTCTCCATCTTGTTGCCGATGAGTGTGCAAATGTAGTCTGAATTTAAAGTTGTCTTGTTGAAGTTGCTACCATTGCAGATCCGTAGAGTTCTGCTTGAACCGCGAGGGAAAGATGCGCTCCACGACTTTTGTAAACCGTAGAACTCTACCTCACCTTCGCAAATGGTTCTCCACTCTGAATCTATTGAGCCCTTGTAACCCCTAACAAAATTAATTAATCTCTCAAAAATTTCGGGGTTTCTGCCAGGAATGTGAATTATGTCATCCTTCTCTTCGCCATCGCCTTCTCCGTTGCTTCTCCTTCTCTTTTTTTTGATATGGGGTGATAAAGATCCAAAATGATCATTTGCTAGAGCGCACAGAAGCGACTGAGGATCTTTTTCTAGAGTGATTCGATGAACAGTGAACGTTTTCTCCCCAACTTGAAAAGAGACGAGCTCAGGAACATCATGGTCTAGATGAGTGAGGGTGTACCATTTTGATTCTAGTTGCTGCGAAGCTCTTACCAGATTCAGATATGATTCTATTTCGCAGCTACTAGATCGTAAGGAAACACTGCTCGCGTGAGCTTGCTCCGCAAGGACCGTCTCTGTAAACTCATAATGACATCCACCTGCAGCTTCTTCGTCAGATGCACTTCTGCTCATCATTCGATACCGAAAGTCTTGATCATAGCACTTCTTCGTACAGTATCACCACCATCCGCAACATTACAACAGCAATGAAAGAGAAAGACAAACCAGTGATTGACTTTAATACTCTCAGAGACTTATTTCACTGAATGTAGTACTGGGTTCCCACTAGGGAACGTAAACCATCCGGTTATTCGTATTATGCACAGATTTATTTGAGGTAGGTGGTAGAGATAACGACCTCCTTGAAGGGTTGATGGACAAATGAGCCCGTGAATGAAAAATGATTCGACAGAGAGATGGAGATCCTGGAGTTACTCTTTTGCGCCATCATCATGAACTTCAAATACAAAGCTATGTGAGTTCTCCATATCATCTTGGTGAACAGAGTCGCATTGTTCCTCCCCTGTTGCTTTTTTGGGGGTACTCGCATCTGCGATAAACAGGTAATAGAAAACCGTTAAAAAAACATAAAGAAAGCAACCCATGGCGAAGAACTTTACTTTCTCCGCAGTTTGACCTGAAACGTAGCCTTCAGTGGTTGAACCAGGAGCCTCATACGTATAGCCAAAACCCTGTCTCCTACCGCTCTCATCCTCCTGTACTTTTCTTGTTTTCCCTTCCTTTATTGCTTGGTACGCTTCATGTATTTCACGAAACTTTGTGGCATCAGCTTCAGTCCCACTGTCGGGATGATGGCGAAGCACTAAACGTCGATACGCCTCCTTCACGTCTTTCTTGGATGTGTGAGGGGAAACTCCTAGAATGACGTACGGATTAAGTTCTTTCCACAAAGCAATGGTTCTTCGGAGCATTCTGCAACGATGTAGACACTAATAACTAACATAATTATTATTTGTTTTTCGAGGTCAATGAGCAGAAAATTAGACTAATTGGGCGAAGTTCGTCGTTGCGCAGCGGAAAGTTGTCAAGCGTTCAAGCGTTACTCAGCACAAAGTTGTTGATTTTTCTATAAACTATTACAGAGAGAAGCTCTTGTTTCTCTTTCAACTATCAGCAGCACCCTCCTTTGGATTTTTGGGACTCGGCAACAGCCCTTGTCGATGATCTTTTTTGTTCCTCCAAGTCCTTTGTCAATTGTTTCTCTTTCTCTGTCTTCTTTTTTGTTTCCTCGGCCAACCGTTGTTTCAGCGCTTCAACTTCTTTCTCCAAAGTTTCTCTCGTCCGTTGTTCCTTCTTTGCATCGGAGTGCAACTTTTTCTTGTCATCACAGCAAAGAGTCAGTTCTCGACGTTCTTCTCGGCAAGTTTTTTCAAGGTCTTCTAGGTTCTTTTGCATGTTGTTCATCTTGTCTCCGTGAAAAGCTAATTGAGCCTTCAGGCTGCTATTCTCTTTCTCCAATTTTCGCATTTTGGTTATCCACGGTGCATCTATATTGAGTACTGTAGAGTCTTCTTGCTCTTCCAAAGGTGTCCCGTGAACCGCTCTTTTTCCATCTGAACGCTCAAAGGCAGTTACTTCTTTCTTTAGTCGCTGGCACCGTGCTTTGAGGTCTTTCACTTCCATTTCTTTCTCTTGTCGATACTCATTATAGTCGCGAATGACGACTTCATATTTTTTCTTGTATTCGGTACTTTTCTCAGCGTTCTTGCTGGATGTATTATTCTGACTCTGTACAGCTTGAGCTGCTAATTCTTCAAATCTTTGTCTTGCAGCAGTCTCATCTTTAATCTGACTACAAATACTTTTGTTTTCTTTCGACAATCGCGTTATGCTACTTTTTGCCTCCATGTTTGCTTTCCGGAGGTCTGCTATCTCTAATTCCATCGCTTGTTTCTCCGCTTTTGCTCGCTCTATCGCTGCGCAATTCCACTCCCCTCGAGCAGCTTTGACTAACTGGAGTTCTGTTTGGAATTTTTTTCGCTCATTCTCCGCAGCAGAGAGACGCTCCCGCGAGTCTGCCATGCACTGCTCCAGCTGTGCTTGCAGCGCTCGTCGCTCTCTCTCACAGGCTTCATGCCGAGAGTCAAATTTCCCAGCGTTCTGATCCACTTGAGCTTGCAGCTCCAGTCGCTGTGTTTCCGAAGCAGAGAGACGCTCCCGCGAGTCTGCCATGCACTGCTCCAGCTGTGCTTGCAGCGCCAGTCGCTGTGTTTCCGAAGCAGAGAGACGCTCTCGCGAGTCTGCCATGCACTGCTCCAGCTGTGCTTGCAGCGCTCGTCGCTCTCTCTCACAGGCTTCATGCCGAGAGTCAAATTTCCCAGCGTTCTGATCCACTTGAGCTTGCAGCTCCAGTCGCTGTGTTTCCGAAGCAGAGAGACGCTCCCGCGAGTCTGCCATGCACTGCTCCAGCTGTGCTTGCAGCTCCAGTCGCTGTGTTTCCGAAGCAGAGAGACGCTCTCGCGAGTCTGCCATGCACTGCTCCAGCTGTGCTTGCAGCGCTCGTCGCTCTCTCTCACAGGCTTCATGCCGAGAGTCAAATTTCCCAGCGTTCTGATCCACTTGAGCTTGCAGCTCCAGTCGCTGTGTTTCCGAAGCAGAGAGACGCTCCCGCGAGTCTGCCATGCACTGCTCCAGCTGTGCTTGCAGCTCCAGTCGCTGTGTTTCCGAAGCAGAGAGACGCTCCCGCGAGTCTGCCATGCACTGCTCCAGCTGTGCTTGCAGCGCCAGTCGCTGTGTTTCCGAAGCAGAGAGACGCTCCCGCGAGTCTGCCATGCACTGCTCCAGCTGTGCTTGCAGCTCCAGTCGCTGTGTTTCCGAAGCAGAGAGACGCTCCCGCGAGTCTGCCATGCACTGCTCCAGCTGTGCTTGCAGCGCTCGTCGCTCTCTCTCACAAGCTTTAGTTTGGGAACGTGCATCTTGAACCTGGTTTGTTGTCTCTGTTTCTAATGACTGTCTGTAGGTTTCTAGTTCTGATGTGTGTAGTTGAAGTTGCTCTATTGTGTCCTTAAGAAGTTGGTTTTGGCTCTGCACTTCAGTCAACATTTTTTTGGTGGTTTTCTGTTCTTCTTCAAGCTGACGTATCCGCTCTGAAAAGTACGACTGTTTCTCATCTGCTTCTTGTTGATAGGCTTGTAAACCCTCCACTTCTTTTCGTGCTTGGCTTACTTCTGTCTGGGTGAGTATTAATTGATCTGCTAGAGCTCTTTCGTTATGGTCCGACAAACGTCTCCCTTCTTTCTCTTCGGCTAGAGCGTCTCGAAGCGTTTTTATTTCCGCTTGAAATGCTGAGCAATATGTGCAGCTGGCATCATTGTTCCTAGTGTTTTCACTCCTTCGCGTTGCTGAGTTTTCTCGAGATGCTGCAAAGTCGTTAGACTTGCAAAGAGAGTTTCTATGTTCCGGCTGAAAGTATGCTCCACTGTGCCGCTCATCTTGACTAGCTCCATTTAATGACTTCCCCGATCCGAGGCCACCAAGATCCTCAGTCTTGCGATCGCCTGCGCGTCGCATCGTAGCCTCTGCTAACTCTTTCTCTCGTTGCGCTTCTTCCGCTTCGCGCTTAAGAAGGTTTTCTATTTCCTCCTCTGTCATGTACTGCAGTCGCTCTGAGCGCTCGTCGGAGCGCAGGCGCACCCATGTATCATGCTCCAGACGAAGCACACGCGTTCTCTGCGCCCGTTCTCTTTCTTCTTCCATGTATCGAATTACTCGCTGCTTCCGTAGAAACTCATCTGCTGCTTGTGCCTCATCCCTCGTCGCTGATCGACGAGAGCCTCTCCAGCTCTGGCGGGAAGGTTCGCGTCGTTCCACAGACGGGGAAGCGGACTCCGACTCTCGATGCATCTCATAAATTCTGCTTAAGAACTCTATGATATGAAAGTACTCAAAAAGGAAATAGCGAAAATGTCAAAAGGAAGCAAAAGAGAGCAATTTTGAATCAGATCCTAAGAGGAGAACTAAGCGATTTCTCATTCATCTTGATCACTCATGAAATTACGGGAGGTGAGTGCCGCATAACATCAACTTTATCCTTCTTCTTTTTTTTTTCTTCTCTACGTGAGCGTATTACATTTGTCCTTCAATTTCTTCGTCTCATATGATAATTGATTTTCCTGATTCGTGTCCTGGAAGATAATTTGTCGCGGATCGATAAATGGGTTTTAATCGGATCCATCCTTGCCTCTCACTGTTGTTTCAGCTTCTCATTATATTATTATCTGCATCCCATTGGAATTTACTTCAGCTTCTTATATCAAATCCAAAGTGGTGCAGATATCTACAATACCGTTGGTACACGAATGAAATATAATAAATAAATAATCAGAGAAATATGTTGCTCCATGCATTGAAGTACGTGGATCTACAGGTGCCATTTTACTTTCCTTTTACATTAATGTGCACCGATCTTTTCGCTTCCATGAAATTCACTCTCACAATGACCCTAATAAGGGAGGGAAGCAAAAAAATAATTTTCAGTTATTCATTCTCCGATGACAACAAGATGGACTGCATGCCGATTATTAAAACAAAAACAAAACCTAAAGAAAAACTGCGAAAATAAAAAAGAATATAAATACAGATATAGATATAGGTATACAGATATTGATATAGAAAGATAGATGGATAGTTAGATAGAAAGAAGGATGGATATTATCATGTTCTTTTCTTTTTATTTTTTTTCTGATATATAGAGCGATCGATATATATGTATGTTTTATTTTTATTTTTATTTTTATTTTTTTTTTATTTTTGAATACCAAGAAGGGTCTACCAGTCAGTGTCTTTTTTTTTCATTTTGATAAGGTGTAAAGGGAGAAAAACTTCAATTATTTTACTGGTATGTAATGTTAAAGAAGAGGTAAAGCGAAAAAAAAAAGAGGGAGAAAAACTAGGGTTTAAAAAATACAAATGTACGCAACGAGACGATATCGAAAAATATATTGAATCTACGTCTGCACAAAGGAAATTAAAATGAGTATAGATATATATATATATATATATATATATATTAGAAGTATAGACAACAGGGGCAAAGTCGTCTACTCGTTCTGAAACTTTTAAAACAGACAGATAGAGAGGTGCCCATCACAATACTCCTTCCTTGTAGCTCATGATAGAAATGGGGAGTGTAAAGCAATAGTTTTTCCCTAGAGTCTCTTCGATTCGATTCTAGTACAGAGGAGTGATGTACTGTTCAAAGGTTAGGGGTGTTTGCCCAGCGGCGCCGGTCTTCAGGTGCTTCCACAGAAGCAACCATTTCAATCATGGTGTTGGAGACGCTCTCCTCATAGGTCGTAGACATCCCTCCTCCCGCGCTGCTTTCAAGGTAATTTCCAAACGCATCCGAGGCAGCGCCGTACTGCTCGTTCTCCGCCATTTTTTTCCCAATCATATTCGTCAGCAGGTTGATGTACTGATCATCTGACATGCCCTTGTTAGAGGGTACCACAGCGCACCACTCCGCTGCAGCCGTCAGAAGTTCTGCAATGCGCTGGTCAGGCGGAACTTTTGTGTAGCACTGATGAAGCGACGAGGCATATACTTGAGCCAGAGGCGATAGTTTTTCTTCTCTTAGCATTCCTTTCTTGATAGTTTCAAGAGGTCTGCGAAGAGGACCGAAGATTCTTCCTGGAATAGCATTTAAAGCATATAAACTGAGAGGCTGCTCTTCCCCAGGAATAAGATGAGGGCCAAGATATGTGTGGTCAATGCTTGCGATCTCTTCAGGAGTGAGTAGATCCCAGGTGCTCTCCGTGACCAAGCATTGCCCTCCCAGAGCCATTGAATCAGTACGGGCCGCAGTCTGTACAGTACGGCCATAATAGCTGTACTTGCCTGTGGAAGAATGGTGACGAATCCCACACATTCCGCTGCTGATTCCAACTCGAACACGAAGGCCTCTCCAAAGCGCTTTGTACTCATCTGGGGTCAGTTCGGGTGTGTAGGTCATCAAGTTCTCCTCTTGTAGCCTTCTCTCCATCATTTGGTACCACTGATCAAATTTATTGGTGTTCCAGTCATGCAGCAGCAGCACAAGTTGAAGTTCGGCAGCCAGTTGAACAGCGGAATAAGCCTTTTTCGATGCGATAATAAAGCCACTTCCGTCGGAAGTCACCTCATAGCATTTATACTTTTTCACAAGATCCCGAAGTAAGCGTTCATGTTCTTCCAAAGCAACCTCCTGTAGTTCAGGCAGTTCAGACCAGAGAGAAGCCCCAAAATCTACGTTTGTGTACAAGATTGTCATTGGTTTCTCTTCATCCTTTGGGGCACCTCCACCAACATAGCAAATTGTGCAGCAAACAAAGAAAACCAGCGCCAGTAGAGCCCATAGCAATAGAGCTGCCACAATCCAGAGGATAGCAGCAATGAGCAACCTCTCATTCACGTGGAAAGATTTCTTTTCTTTTGGAGCAGGAGTCGTCTGCTCCGGAATAGCAGTGGTGGTGGTAGTAGTGGTCTCATCAGGATCCACGGGGTTGTAAGTAGTGAACAGCGACGCATCAGGAAAGCTACTGTACATGGGTGGATTACTTGTCCCTGTTCCTTTGAGGCTATAAATGTATACTTGCGTTGCTCCCCAATTGCGCCCTCTTGTAAGGGTTCTCCCCGTGAAGGCATCGGTTCCATGTCGGGGAAAGAAAATAAAATTGATCGGGTTGGGAAATGTTTTTGTTGAGCTCATATCCCCGTTAGGGGTAATGGGTAATGGATCTGCTGCGATAGAACCCCCACGGAAACTGACTGGGCTATTCTGAAGAAGATCAAGAGCTACCTGGCTCTCCACAACGAGCGGGCTTTGAGTTGGGAAGTGATCAATGTATTGTATATTTGTGTCTGTAAAAATTTTCGCACTGGCTGACGAGCTGGCTCCCTGCGAGGTCATAATCTCGGGAAACAAGAAGGACATTGTTCGATACGGCACAAAGATCATGTTGGAAGTCCCTTTCGCGTCAATATAACGATATAATCCAGGACAGTCTTCTAACTTCAAGCCAACCAAAACGTTTGCACCAAGATACCATAGATAATCTGTATGAGCATCCACTGGGTCAGCAATCGGGTCATCTGCCCCGATAGCAACCACAAACACTTCAAAATCAAAAATTGGGCCCAGAGTAACTAATCCTTCCTCTAGGTAGTACACTTGATCGTCTGCAGCTCCCTTGATAATTCCATTAACCGTCGTGCAAGCTTCTGGATCCGAGCATGGTGGAAGAGATGCGCTCTTGTATTTCATACATGCGTACCACGTAATAATCGACTGGGCGTACACGGGAGTGATGTAATATTCGTGCACCGTATACATGTTGATCATCGGTTTATCGTAAATAGGATTCCATATCAGTGTTGTATCTCCAATATCTGTCGAAGAGTCGAAGGGTCCTTGAACTACATCGACACCAAGATTATTGAATTTTTCACCATTACCGGTGGTCGTGTAGATTTTGTACTGGTTGGTGATCCCTGTACTAACTGGAATAACGCCCACAGGTGCCGTGACAAGAACGTCCTTGACCTTGTCGTATGCTGCAGTCAGAACAGGGTTGTTGGGGTAGTCGAGGTGATACACGCGCGTGACAATGGGGAGACGGCCTTCAATACCACAAGTGGTGTGCACGTTAGTGTATGTTTCATAGGTCGCTGTGGCCGTGGTTTTTCCGGATTCGTACTTCACTAGGCTGATGCTTTGGCCACCTTCGTTGCAAAAACAGAACGCTCCTTGGAGAGCCATATCAGAGGAGCAGTCACCGCCGTAATAGCCCGTGATGTAGTTGTCAACCATGTAGCGTGAGAATCCAGAAATAACATTCTCCCGATAGTTTCTTGCGTTGTCAATATATTTTGTTTGACGAACAGAAAAAGCAAGAGCTGCTCCGGTGACATACCCTTCGAACATTACTTGCCCAATCGCGTAATTCGTCGTATGGATGTTAGGAGTGGCAGTGTACGGCCCGTCCTTGTTCGTGTTGTACTGAGACAGAATTTTTTTGAAGTTGACGACAGCTGTGGTGGTGTCAGTCATTGGTAAGCCGGGAGAGGATAAAAGGAGTTCCGCAACACCGCCGGTCCCGGTTTTCCAGGCATTCATTGCAGCAACCGCTTGGTAGGATCCTGCCAGCACGTCAGCACCCTTGAAACGTTCATCAGAGAACAGCTGTTTAAGGAGCGCCTCCAGATGAGGTCCTGGTTGCCCCTGAATCAATACAGCACCATTTCCCTCCGTCGCAAGAGTAGTGTAAGCGCTGGAAGTGCTGGAGAAAGTCGAAGAGTCCGGTTCCGCATAGGCCACTAGGAAGCCGGAAGGTCTTCCCACTTCACTCAAGTAGTTAAGAGCATCGTTGTACAAATCAGCTCCCACAGATACTCCGGTAGTGTACACAAAGCCAATTCGCCGCACCAGCGACTGTGTCACAGCATACTTCAGCAGAATGAGTAACTCACCCTTCGGCGTCATCTGGGTGAAAAGAACATTTTGGCTCCATACTCTTACCTTGGATCCCCCAGTGAAAGGTCCATATAGAATAAATTTATTTTTTGTTGCAGGAAGGGTAGCCTGAAGGGCATCGTCGCTGTACGGACCCAAAATGACAACAATTGAAGGATTTGCTGCCACAGCAGCTGAGATCACTGCGGGAATGTTATCAGCGCTGCCGAAGCTGCTTCCATCAACTGTCTTCAGAACCGCGTTCAGTGCGTTATCAGCAATATTGTTGATGAATCCGTAAAACCCTTGTCTGTAAGGCTGCCAGTATTCCTTGTACTTATCCTCCAACGGTAAAATGTCCAAAATGAGTGCCTCAGTATCTGCGGAAGCTCTACCCGCCACAAGAAGAAGCACGAAGAGTAGGACTGTAACACATCCGACGCACAGGCCTGAAGAGAATTCTCGACGGCGCGGAGTAGGCATTTGCAGAGGCAAATAAATATCCGAAAAACGAAAGTAAAAAGAAACAAAACTAAACTACGCTAAACTAAAAAAAAAAAATTATTAAAAAAAAAGAAAAGAAATTAATGGTAAGATTCTTATTTGGATTAACAGATTTAAGAGGTATAAAAAAAAAGATAATAGAGTGGGAACAGTTCACTTTCGACTCATCTCATCCAGTAGAGCGCATCCCCTTCTCTCTAACTTTCGCTCCGTTCAGCAGATCGGAGAAGATGTTTAGCCGTGCCATTGACATCGTAACTGAATTGTTTTACGGGGTTACTTAGTTTAGCTCTACTGCGCGCTTTGGAGAACTCCCATCCACACTTGGAAAATGGCAATTGGAGAAGTGCGCCAAGTCCTCTTGGTCTCGCCGATGTAGAGATCTCCGCTTTGCCAGTACCGTGCTGAAAAACTGCGGCAGTATGTGAGCAATATTCCCTCGATGATATTTCGGTCCATAAATTGCTTTGCAGAATGCTGAAGCTTCGCGTATCAAGTGTAGTGCATTATCTCCACGAAACTCAAAAGGATCAACTGGGACCAGTCCGTCGCCTAAGACACAGCTATTTTCGTGAGGCTTGAGAGAATCGCTGAAAGGAACATCAACTGCGGTAACACGAGAATGGACACACTCAGATGCTGCAAAAAGGTTCGAGAAAATACCTTTCAACGGTGCTTCCTGCGACCCATCTGAAACGAGTTGAAAGATGCTCCAGAGAGCATGATCATGTGATTTAAGCCAGCAATGGGCTGCAACGGAGTTCCCCATTATTATGACAACATCGGCAGTACTTTGGAAAAGCAAGCTAGTTAATTGATGATTATTTTTTAGTACTCCGCGCGTAACTCTAAGAGAAGAAACTGTTGCTGGGCAACTATTTTTGCGTTTTGATGAAGTAGTATCTATGACAACTTCCAAATCAGATGACGATCCGTATGTTTTTCTCAAGGAAATCTTTTTCTCATTCCCGAAAAAAGTCGCATTAGCACTTGTTCCCCATTCAATAGAACCTCCATATCTGAGAAACTCGGAGCGAAGGATGCGGAGCAGTTCCCCCTGTGAACAATGAAAAGATGGCTCTCCAGAAGGAATACCAGGGAAAAATGAAGATGATCGTTGTTCGCTTAAATCATCATTTATTATTTTCCAACCTTTCGTTGGGCGCAGTACGCCATAAATTTTCCTTTCGCAACACCCTAAGTCAGTCAGAAGCTTTACGATTCCTTTAGTGATTAGACATCTTTTCATCAGTGTTTGTTCGAATGATGGGGATGACTGTTTCTCCACTATTAAGCAATTTGATTCTCTCCAACGCATTCCTATTCCCAATGCGTAACTCTCTACAGTCCCTCCAATAAGGGCCACATGACCCCATGGTTTTACCGCATACATTCCCTTACAAAACCTAACTTTTACTGTCTACTGGAACAGCATAAAAAAGAACACCGAATCAGAAGACACAGAAAAGTTCATTTTCCATAAGGCTGCAGTGCTGAGAACCCAAGTTTTCAATTTGGTATTTCACAGGATGTTTCCAGATACATCTAGTTCTTTCGTTGTTGTTTTTTTTTTTTTTTCGATTTTTACTTCATACATCAAATGGTCGGATTCAATTCATTCAATGTGCTGCACAACAACCAGCGTGTATTGTCTATCCAAATCAGGGGCTACCATGATATCAAAAGACCCAAAACTTAAGCGCAGGAAAGTCATGCTGTCCTTCCAGTCAATCATTCTTATTGTAGAGGACGCTAAATCAATAAAGCCTCGCAGTTTGTCCACATACCGGCTAACCTCTTTTGGGTTTTCGTCGAATCCAGAGTAACGCATCACTTTACCAGAATGAGGATCGATCACGAAATATCCAACAACACCGTTGTGTTTCGAAATTCTGTCCAGCGTGTTTTCCACATTTTTGATGTATGTCTCTTTTTCAATATCAGCGCTTGTTAAGGCTTCCATGACAAGTACCGTAGAACTATTTCTTTACACTACTTTATTTAAACAAACAAACAAATGAGATAGAGAACAATTAAAGAAGAAGATAACTTCTGTATTGTTTAATCATTGCATCAACATTGTGAAGGCCCGTAGCAAAAGTTTCAAAAGGCATCGGTACTTTGTTACAAAGAAAGCGTTTTAAAGCTGGATCATACCACTTTTATGTCTGTATGTCATCAAGATTATATATATACAGGATATAAAAAAAGTGTGTATTGTATTTTATTTTACTTTTTGAATTTTATTACTTGAAACACAGTAGTAGTAAGTTTCATAAGGCATGTTAAATCTGTGCTCTTTTTGGTAAAACAAATATATATATATATATATATATATATTTTTAATTAATTTTTTTTTTGCGGTTTGCTTTTTCTGTTCAAAAAAAAAAAAGATTTAAAAAAAAAAGATTTTTTTTAAAAAAAATCACTTATTACTCGTATTAAGCGTGTTTGTGAAGACATCTCCGAGATAAATGTATAACACTATGGGTTTAACACGAAAAGAAAAAAAAAGAAACCGCAAATGTCTTGAAAAATAAATAGAATAACAAATTGTCATCCGCATTGTTGACTTTTTTTACCTTTTTCTTTTACTGTGAAGCAGAATAAATCTTACGCACACTCTCCCCCCTTGGTCAGAGTATAACTTAAAGCATAAAAATAAAGGGAAATAATGAGAATCTTCTGTGTATCTCAAGATATTATGTAGATTCGGATTTTTATTGGTGCGATAATTATTCTAAATTCGTGGCAATAATATATATATATTTATTTATTTATCTTTGGTGTTTTTTCCATTTTTTTAATACATATATCATGGTCTCTTCTCTGGACCTTAATTATTATTTTTTTCTTTTTAGCATACGGTTCTTTCAAAATTACGCGTTACTCAATGCTTTTATGCCATAAATAATAATCATCGTGAAAAGAAATCATGATAAAACGAACATTTTCTTTCTTCGGGCTGCTTTCTATCTTACCTGCGGCCTTGATCAGCATCCACAACCAGTATTATTCGATCACTCATAAACTTGTACATATAATATTTTAGCTCTTTCGGCAGTTTATTACAAAACTAAAATCAAAAATAAATTACACTTTTTGTGCGGGTGTTTGTGTGTGGATGGGGGTTCTGTTCAAGCCGGTAAAATAACTGGAGAGAAAAAAATAGGTATTATAAAAAGCAGCGAGAGAGAAACAGAGAGCGCGTAAGAAAAAAAAGTTTCGATTATGTCTTGAGCCTCAATAGAATTAAGAACAGCTGGAAGAAAACAATTGGGAAAGCGCTATGGAAAAATAAATAATAAAATGGCGTTGTAAAGAGATGCAGTAATTATTATAAGTAATTATTATTATAAGTAATCATCACTTTTATTATAAGTAATTTTAATAATAATGAAATAAACTAAAAACAATCTAAAACAAATATGGTACAGGGGAACAACTAACGTTAAAAAATGTAGCGCAGGCCCTTTGCTGTTCGAGTCAACAAGATAAAGTTCAGATATTGGATATTTATTATATATTAATAATTATTATTTTTTAAATCTTATTTTTAAATTTGAGTTGATAAATATTTCTTCTTTCCATTTGTTCTGTTGTTGCTGCTATTGTTTGTTCGTTTGTGTTATGTTTGTTTGATTCCTAACTTACCTTTTATTTCTTTTATGTTAATTACTTTTGGATGAACCAAACTAAACAACTAAATACAAATAACCCTTAATATACTATCTTACAGAATGTTTGAGGAGAGTATACAGACACTTGAATTTTAGGCCCACACCCTTCAGGGGCCTCTTCATTATTATTATTATTATTGATTTATTTGTTATTATTATTATTATTATTATTATTATTATTGTTATGTTTAACGGCCTCGGATCGCACGTTATCTCGGCTAGGCTTCCCCATTTCAATCTTGGTTCATTCACTTCCGACCATCGAATAAAGTATATGGGGAATAAATTTTACTTTTTTTTTTTGGGGGGGGGGAATTGCCCCTTTCTTTTTTCCGTAGGGATCGAAGACCGAAGTGGCAACCGAACAGATGCAAGCAACGTGAAGTAGTAGTGGCAATTCGAATCTTTTATTTTTGGGCGTGCGCCAGGGTACTTTCCCCATGGCTGCGGCCTTCTGCTGCGATTCGCCCTAGGAAGGAGCCATCCGCGCAGCTGGTGGTCGTACATGTTTTTTGTTCGTAGGGCGCTGGTTGAATGGAAGGCAAAAGGGGAAACGGGCGATCGTATAGGCCATTCTTGGTGGAGATATAATCTGGCCGGCTTTGCGGATGCACCATATGCCTTCCCTTCGGGCGCTGGCGGCCCACCAAGCCGCTCCCATATTCCTTCCTCCCCCCAGCAAGTGCGATTTTCGGGGCGCCTCTCCCATTTACACACCCTACACACCGCGGGGACCTCTTTTCTGCTCCCCCCTATCTCGTAATCGGCCGGTTGAAACCCTTCAAGCAGGTCCCGCGCGCCCCGGCTCGTTTCCGTGCGCGCCCTTATCGCCTGTTTTTTTCCTTGTTCCGTTTTTTTGCTGAAGGATTTCTTACCGGCACTTTGTTCATTGCGGATTCCGTATTTCGGCGGATCTTTATTCGGCGTTTTTTTTTGGGGGGCGGCCCCATCATCGATTTCCGCAATTTTGACCACCGCTTTCGGCGGGAAACCGTCAAAATAACAACCGGGGGTCCAGAAAATACAGGGGCGCCGCTTGCTTCCCTCCGCCAATCTTCAAAAAGAAGAAACCCGTCTTTTTTCATGATCTTGATCGGCAAGGGGTATTTTAATTTATTTTTCATACTGGCTGGGGGCTTTCTCATGCGTGTGCTCGGCCCGGTTTTTGTGGAAGTTCCATGGATCATGACTCTTGTTTTCTTCTCTGGGAAGGGGAGGTTTGTGAAGGCTGCGAGGGTTTTGTGGGGCCCAAGGAGCGGGGCCGGAATGCCTCGAAGTGGCCATAACCCTCATCCAGGGTGCGTTCTGGGCCGCGATCTGCCCCGACATCAGCTCCACGAAAGGCGCGAAGTCGATCGACGCCACGATCGGCTGCGCCGGGGCATCCTGACGGATACCTGCCAGGATATTCTGTACCTGGGCCTGGTGCTGCTCCGCCGTCAAAGATCCTGCAGCCTATGCCGCAGCCAGCTTGTTGATCGTCGCATACGCTGTCGAAATGTCCATTTTATATATATATATATATATATATTATATATATTTTATATATATATATTTTTAATTCAGCAGCTGGGGGCTGAAGATCTTGAGGCTAGAGGCTATGGGTTACCACGTAAAGGGGAAACAAGGAGAAAAGGTGATTGAAAACCATCTAAGCAGCACAAGTAGATAACACAAGAAAAGAAGAGAAACGTATCGTTCCTGAGACATTGTAACACTTCGTTTCCCTCAACCAAACTCAGGAATAGAAGGAGGCACCTGTTTCTTTGGGGTCCAGCGGGGCGACCCCTCTCTAAAATAAATAAATTCAAGTTAAGGGCGGGGTGTATTTGTTTTAAGAGGGCTGCTTGCATAGTGGTCGGCTGAAAAAATCCAAAGGCTTTCCTTTGAAGAGTAGAATGGGGAACGAGAAGGGAAGAGCGCTGTTCGTCGTGTAAGGATAAAGATTGAAGTTGCATGTATATGTACCGGCGACAATTTCAAGTACCCAGGTGATCTTGCCACCATGATGGGTCCTGTAATTATTTTTAATGATGATGTTTATGTAAAAGATAAAAGGATATATGCGAAGTGTAAAAAACATGAAGAACAAGGACTTATAAAAATATATACGCCTTTGGGACACCATTATTTCCAAGGGTCCTTGTCGTGGGGGGAAAAAAGGGGGCGGGTTTGAGGTTTATTTAGAAAAATGGGAAAGTCCACTCGACTTTCTCTTAAGTATGAAAACGAACCGTCCATATCAAAGAAAAAAGGGAACATATAAAAAGATCATTCATTGCCAATCATCTAACTTATGCCCTTCAATCTTTTCCCTCGAGGTTGAACCCTCTTAGGGGCATTGCGCTCCTCAAATTGTTGTTCATCCCATCCCACTCTACTCATCTCACAAGCTCTAGGCAAAAAAAAAAAAAAAAAAAAAAAAAAACGAGCTGCTTGGACCCTCTCCTAGGATAGTATGTCAGGATATGGTTTCAAATTCTCTCTATCATTTCGCGGCCTTTCCAACGGGGGCACCAAGGATTTTTAACCCCCCAAATGGTACCCCAACAACAAGAAACAGCATGTCCATTTTTGATTTGCCACCATGAAAAGGCAGAAGAGGGTGGAGGGAGTTTTTTTTCCTTTTTTTAAATCAGTTTTTTTAAAAAAGAACTGTTACTACATATAATTCGTGTCTGTGTAACCTAGAAAATAAAAATATTAATACCTTGATTAATCAAACGTATGAAAAACGAGCGAGGAAAACAAAGAAACGTATATGAATTGTTTTTCCCGCATCCGTAATATTTTGATGTTTTTTTCACACATAAAATATTTTGTAAAATCAATATATATATTCCATTGTAAAAACATATTCGACTTCAAGTACAACTTTATGTTAATCCCACCTAAGTTGTATGAAGGCAATTCAGAATTGTCATTCTATCCTGCCTGCGTTCACGACGGTTCCGCTCATAAACTGTACGTACCGTTTAGAACTTTTCTATAATTAATAAGAGCTGATTCCAAGAATAATAATTATTTATGTAGTATTCTCTGTAATATTTCCAAAACAGCAGTTTCCCAATCAAATGGAAATGTATTTAGGACTCGAAATTACTCTCAAAATAATAATAATATTTCATTCTGAGTTTCGTCTCAAATTTGTTCGGATCTCGTATGGGAGGTGGTGTTCAAAAAGAAAACTATGATCGTCGGAAGTACCCCCTTTTCGTTCATTTGTTTATTTCTCTACTATTTACAGATGCACGTTCATTATATTTAGGTAACTAATATCAGAATTATTAATTATTGCGCGAGCGTTATTCCCCCACAATAGCAATCGCCACGGCGGCCTGCATTGATGGACACAGGGCTACATACGTCTTTTGTAGTTAACTGGTTACTAAGAGTTTTTTTTTTTATGCACATTTTTTTTTACATGTGCTTCTCAAGAGATTATCCTTTTCAGAAATAATGTATTATTATTATTATTAGTGGTAGAAAATAATGTTGTTTATATTTGCTTATTAATTAATTTATTTATTACTCTCGTTCTTCTTTCTTCTTCTTCTTCTTCTTCTTCTTTTTATTAGCATTTTAGAAACAATAAAAGAATCCCAACACTACAAAGAATAATAATAATAATAATAATAATAATAACAAATAAATCACCAGCAATAATGAAAAAAAAAAAGAATAATAGTACTACTTCTGTTGATACTGTCGACACTACTATTGAAAAATAAAAACAACTGTGTAAATAAATAAATAAATAAATTAATAATACTAATAATACTAATAATACTAATACTCATACTACAACTAGTAATAATTGTAATAATAATACTAACAGAAAGGAAATAATAAGAATAATACTAATATAAATATTGCTACTAAATAATAATAATAACAATAATTATAAAAAGTAAAACATAGCAATAGATTTTTATTGGCTTAAAAAAAAAATTTAGAGTTGTTAAGTCTTAGCATGATTCTCTAGAAATTGTACGACACTGAAGAATTCTCTGTTGAAATATTTAATATTCTTTTCTTATTTTCTCTATAAATAAATGCATAAATATATGTGTGTACATCTGTGTGTACATAAATATGTATATAACAGGGCCGTATTGAAGCACACAATGATTATATTTTTCGTAGTGTTTCTCAGACGTCCTTTTACGAGTTCTTTTCTAAACAAACCGTACATTTTCATAGAAACCACAAATATATTATTTATGTATATTCGTGAAAAGAGTTGATCTCAATAGCATTCTTAAAAGACTGAGGTACATTCTAGTCGACTACACAACAATAATAAACATAATTATTCCCCAGTTCTTCGGCTAACGAAAGCTTCTAGGCCATTTTCTCTCTCCCCCCCCTCTTCTTGTTCTTCTTTAGAAATAATAATAATAGGGTTAGGGGGGACCCTAATAATAATAATAATAATAATAATAATAATAATAATTAGTTCTTAATAGAGGTGCCACTAAATTTTTCATTTTTTGTTTCGTTCTCCATGTGTAATGAAGTTACCTAGGTAGTATCGATGTGATCTTTAAGAAAATATAAAGTTTTCGTGATGACTATTATTTGAGAACTCTTCAACTTTTTTTTTTCTTGCTCTCGTCTCGTATTTTTACCACACCACAACAAGAATTATCAGCAGTTGCGATTTGTTGTTATTGCTTGTTCATGAAGCTATTAAGCTATTCACTAACGCATGTTTTATTATTATTATTATTATTATTATTATCATTATTTTAATATTTCAATTCTTTTCTCCTTTTTTCGTCTTGTTGCTGTACTCTTCAATATGTTGCTGCCAAGTGTGTTCTTCGGTCTTCGGGATAGAGAGCACAGTCAATGAAACACCACGAGAATATCCTGAAAATTCTGCGAGAGATTGGAAGGCGGAGCAGTGAGATATCTCCTTTGGTTCAACTCACTAAAGCACATTCTTCTCTAAGTCTATCACAAGGTGTCTCTCCGAAAAGAGAAGAACTATCTCTAAAGACCATTTTATCAGACCATCTTGCAGTTCTGAATAAGAAAAGTTTGGAATCTAGCCAGAAAAGTGAGCTGGAGGCTATTCAATGTATCTTAAACCATTATTCTTTCCCTCCTGCTCACTGGGATTTATGTTTGGATTTTTACGTTAGATATATCACTCTGAAGCAGACAGTGGGTACCACAAGAAAAAAATCTCTATGGCACATCTCGTTGAATTGCCATGCATATCAAGAAATCATTTTTCATTTGACCCAGCAGAAAAACGTGCCTAATTCTTGGGTATCCTCGCTTCAGCTTTATAGGGCACTACTGCTAAAAAGCTGGAACTCAGAAAAAAAAGGTTTAATGTCAACAAGACACCATGTTTTGACTACCATGCTCAATAATCAACGATGGATTGAAGCTTTACAAATGTATTATCATATCATGCATCAAAAAGAATTCTGCCGCCCGTCTACCACTGGATTTCTAGTATGGAGACTCGGCCAAACTGGAAGATGGACAGATGTTCTGCGGATTTACAGTATTTCATCTCGATATCTTGCACGAGCAATTGTAAAATTGCCCGTAAATGAAGTAAGACAACAACAAAGGAAATGGGGGACAGTTATTTCAATGATGATGGATGCCCTCTCGCAGCATCGGAAGGAGTATGTGGAACATATAGTCAATGACATTATTTCCCACAAAGATAAGTTAGAACTTCGTTCTTTTGTTCTTCTGGATGGAAATTTTATTAGAGCTGTTGAAAGGCTGGATATCTCCATGCGAGATAAACTTTTGGAGTTGGCCAATAAACACTCTTTACTGGATCATTATCGCGTGATAAGAGGTCTTATTTCGCAGAAACGCTGGTTAGATGCTTTGCACACTTTCTGCTCTGTCATGAAAAGATCTTACGGACACCACGAATGCATTAGCATCTCTAAACGTGAGATTGGGCAAACTCGACTAGGCCTGCTTCATGCTGCCAATGATTTAAACGTAGAACGTGTAGCAAAGTCTATTAATAGTGTCCGAGACTATGGATCTTGTTTGCTCAACGACGCTGAAATTGAGTGTATTTTTTCTAAAGCACTTCAAGGAAAAAACAAGTCTTTTTGGATGTACTGCTTGATTTTATTCGATTCGATGTTTGTCCATCAAAAGACACGTTCACCTTCCAGCGAAATGGTTTCTCTGATGCTGAGAAATAAGTCTTTACCATGGATTGAGGGTTTGAGAGTTTTTTCAGTTTTCCTTCGAGCGGGAAAGGACGGGAGCAACAACTTTCAAAGTCAAAGTAAACCGAGAGCGATGAATGTTTCAATTGTACTTGATGCACTGTCGCAGCTATTGTACCGTCAAAATGCAAGGGAAGCAGCAGATAATCTGATTCAGAGATTTTCTAACGCCAAAATTAGTGTTCCTGCTGCCTTTTTATTGTTCTCATCTGAAGAAGCGTTACAACGAGTTATTCTTACAGGTTGTATGGTTCATCCCAGCGTATGGCACCACATTCTCCACGAACACCGTTCAGATGATGACAAGATTCCTCGACCACTTTTATGCTTAAGTCTCTACATGCAGGCCCGCTGTGGCCAGGGATTTCTGGAAAATAAAAAATCGTTTAACAACGGATTCCAGTGGTTAGTTGAAGTTCCGTCATCTGTCCATGTGGAAGTGATAAGATGTATCGAAAGGTCAAAAATATGTACGTCTCTTAAGGCAGATCTGTTGAAGCGATATCTTCTGGTTCTAGCATGCCCCTCTTCAACAGAGTTACCCCCTGATGACTCTCGAAACTCACTCTATTGCGCTACATATGAAGTTATAGTTGTTTTTGCAAATACTATGTTGAAATATGCAAAATCTGTGGATAACGATTACGAATTATTTTTGAGGGAAATTCTGGAGCTTGTTATTGTTCGGTATAGTTGCTTGCCACCATTTTTTATGTTTTTACCGAATCAACTAGATCGGTTGGCCCCCAGAAACGAAAACTGGGCAAGAAGTAGTGAGGCCAGATTGAGGTCTCATTGCAGCGTTTGTGTATGCTTGATCACGAGCATTGTGACTAAGAAAGCTTCCTTTCATCTATATCGGCTTGCGGAAATAAATCCAGTCATTCATGGGTTACTAATATTGTGCTTGAGAACATGCGAGATGGCAACCTTCAAAAAGCAACCGAAACTTCCTCCTTGGGCGACCAACCAACAGACTTGTCTCGCTGAACAGGCACTGAAAATAGTTCTGTGGGAAAGCGAGTTGAAAACCTATGCTTCTCCATCTAGTCTCTTTCTGTTTTTTAAGATTGTTCGGCACACATCGCAGAGAGGAGATTTATGGAAAGAAGCGTTGAAATGTGCATCCGTCACCCTATCAGAAACACTGGCACCTCCACTAAACGATGACCGAGACAACAGAAAGACCAGTGGGGAGAGAATGAGTAGCGCGCACTATAAACTTTTTCAGCAAGCGTTTGGGTGGGAAATTGGGCTTGCTGTGTGGTACAGATATTTTCCTCATGACGTTCTCAAGAATGTTGCTAAAAACAACAAGGCTATCGATTACTGTTTGAGCTTGTAATTCTGAACATTTTTCTTTTTTTGTTGCGATGGAGCAGGCTGCTATGTTTCTGTGATACAAGACAGACCCCTCCTAACATCACCGACACATCCAAAGAACAACATAAAGTATACAATACTTTCATTAGAATGCCCTTAACTTTTTCTTTTTGTTTGTAAAGTTTGAACTCTTTGATCAAACTGACTGTAACTGACTGTTATGTCTCTCATACCTCCACTTCATTTTTGCTGTCTTTTGGGGATCTGTATCAAGAGATGCGAAATAGATTAACTGTTTCCGTCGAGGTAAGGCTTTTTCCCTTGTTCAGAATCATCATATAGAAGCATATCGCCTGTATCACTCCTTGACCATGACCCAAACATCTTTGCCCCCGGAAGTTGAAGATGTTCTGGGGCTGGTTCATCAACCGCAGGATCAATTTGATGCTCCAGGATTTGTAGTGGAAAACTATATCAACTCCCACTTCAGCGATCGCTCTATGCTGCATTCTTTCGATGCGTTTTTTATCGAAACAAAAGACCAGTTGAATCAGAAAAAACACTCTTTATTTGCCGCGGTGTACGCGGAAACACATAACTCCGTCAGTTCTGATGACCGTGTAACTAAAATAAAAGATACCGTATCAGTTCTTCGCAATCGAGTGGGAGAAATACGTGGGAGGGCTAGTGCTAGTGAAGAAACAGTCCAAGAATTAAGTAGTCACATTCGTGAACTAGATATTGCGAAATCGCACTTAACTTCTAGTATTAACACCTTGCGTTCTATTGAATTATGGATGCTACAATTACAGATCATGTTTGCGTCGTTCAACTCAAGGAAGTATGTCCAAGCTCGTGATGCTCTTCAGGAAGCATTGAGGTATCAAACGTATTTCTCTAGCATTGTCGCAATGCCTCGGGTAAAAGACCTGAATGATTGGCAAGAACAACAGTGTAGCGAAATGGAGTACTATATTCGTAACAGCGTTTTCGGTGAAGTGAACTGGGAAGTTATTGATGAAAAAGAGCTTGCTGAGGTTTGTGCTCTTGCGGATTTGCTGGATGAAAGCAGTAGAAACAAGATTCGAGATCGATTTATTGAGAAGGCTCTTGACACATACAACACCCGCTTTAAACGTGGAACTGAAGATGCAAAATTAGAAAGAACGGAAAGGAGATACGTATATATCCGGACACTGTTAGAACACTTCGAGAGTATGTTCAAAAATGTGTTTCCGCGGCGGTGGTGCGTTCCTCAGGAGTTGTGTGTTTCTTTCTGCCTGCGAACGAAAGAAGAACTGGATTACCAGCTGCGTGAATCCTCTGGAAAGATAGACGTAGTTATTTTAACATATGTGATTCAGAAAACTATTGATATTGAAAAGGATCTGACTCAAATGATGGCCTGGAAGGAAGATTTTACTGGAAGAGACTCTCTCCCGTTGTATCGGTACAACGGACTAGTCCTATCCGCTTTTAAAGAACATATGCATTTATTTGTGCAGAATGAAGACCAGCTAATGAAGGCAGCTCTCGATGCGCACCCGCTGATGGGTGAGGGAGAAAGTGCAGCAAGTGGATGGAACACTGGGGAGGACGAATGCGTTAGAGCTGGGACGGTGCTACCGCTAGCAGAAGACATGTTTATTTTCATTAGCCAGAGTTTAAAACGGTCTCTTCGCATTTCCCAATCCGATGTTCTCCTTGAGATGTCGGGTGTATGGCGCAAATACTTGTTGATGCTGTCTCAAGAGATGCGCGATGCCCTACCGAATCCGTCTGTCACAAAGGTAGATGTGAGACGTACCTGTTTAATTGTTAACACAGCTCGCTTTTGCCAAACAACTAGCCAAGATTTGGGTCGCGAAATAGTGGTAAGAAGCGAAGCGTCACCTAAAGATGTTGCTTTTGAAAAAGTAATCGAAGATTTTGCAGATCTATACAGTAAAGGTGTACATTCTTTGGTAGAGGGATTAGGAGTTGCAATAGCTCCACTATTGAGCGGATATGGAAGCGGAAGTTTTCTCATCAAGAAAGAGAGCGCCAGTGGAGCGCCAGCACACGATGAATCGCAAACAATCAGGGGCCTCAGCTCCATAATTCATGATCTCTTCCTCCAGTGTGCGGCTGTGCTCCCGAACCCAGTCCTCCGTTTTTCTGTGGAAAAAATGGTGGCGCAGGTCATTCCGTCGTATGTTGGCTGTTTGTATTCTATGCGCAAAATGACGGAAGAGGCGATTAATATCATGCGCATTGATGCGGCCAGTTTAGAGCGAACGCTATTACAGCTACCGAACTACAATGATCCTGCTCGGTTTTCTCCTACCGATCTTACCAGTTTCGTAAAGCTTGTTCGCCGAGAATTCGGCCACCTGCATCGAGCACTCAAGGTTCTTCAAGTGTGTAGTACAATAGACGTTTTCTTAGAGGTTTACTACGAAGTCATGCTTCCAGAAGACAGATCGATACAGAATTTCGTTCGATTAGCTGAGTTGAGGGATGTTAGAAGAGAAGAACTACGAGTCTGGATTGGAAAGCTTTCCAGCCGGGGTGTGGTTGAAGCAACAAAGAGAGACTTAGACCGAGAAGCGGCTCGTGGACTAGCCACGGGGGCTGTCGCTTCCCCCAGCTCTCCCCCTTCTTCAGGCTATTCTTTGTTCACCTCACGATAACTACCTGATCGAAAAACTTGTGAGTGTAGCCATTTTCGAACTTTAGAACACAAAGTTCAAAACCCATACCGGTTAAGGACAGAAGTCGGTTGTAATATATAACATCAACCTGGCTGGAATGATACTTCTTAATGCGTTGTTAAATATATATTTTTTCTCCTCTTTGTCTTCATTGTAAAATAAAGAATTTGTATCGAAGTGCGACTTGTGGTTGTCTCGGCTAAAAGAAAATAATATGAAATGTTGGGAGATCTAGACACAATTATCTCGAAGTTGTTACTTCATCCTAGCCACAATACGGCTGCACGAGAATGGCACACTACGATGACCAAGGCAGATCCCTTGTGCCGAGAAGGACCGTTGAACCAAAATGGAGCTAAAAAGAACACAGTTTGTCCGACATCCGAACTTTCTGAAGCGGAAGTTGTGTTTCTTGTGATGGAGTCCCGGCAGCTGTTCATGTCACAGCCAATGATGCTAGAAATCAGTGCGCCTGTAAAGATCTGTGGAGATATTCACGGCCAGTACAGTGATTTGCTTCGATTATTTGATCTTGGGGGGCTACCCCCCCGAAAGCAACTACCTTTTTCTCGGTGATTATGTGGACAGGGGCGATCAATCGCTGGAGACAGTATGCCTACTCATGGCATATAAACTTCGCTTTCCACAAACTTTCTTCTTGCTTCGAGGGAATCATGAAAGCAGCAGCATTAATAGAATTTATGGATTCTTTGATGAGTGCAAGAGGCGATTTAGCGTCAAACTATGGAAGCTATTCACAGACACTTTTAATTGCATGCCTGTAGCTGCCTTAGTAGAAAAGAGGATCCTGTGCATGCACGGGGGGGGCTCAGCCCAGAACTTGAAAACTTGGAGCAGATTCGATATATTCTGCGACCCACAGATGTGCCGGACAGCGGCCTCATTTGCGACCTGCTGTGGTCAGACCCCAGCGACGAAGGGGATGGATGGGACGAAAATGAGAGAGGCGTTTCCTGTACCTTTGGGGAAGATATAGTCAGTGCTGCCATATCGAAATTCGATATTGATCTTATTTGTCGTGCACACCAAGTTGTGCAGGAAGGATACAAGTTTTTTGCAGCCCGACAACTCATCACCGTTTTCTCTGCTCCAAACTACTGTGGAGAGTTCGACAACGCCGGTGCCTTTTTATGTGTCGATGACCAACTTTTCTGCGGCGTTACAAAGCTTCCGCCGAGCTACAGAGGGTCAGGACTCCCTGCCTAACAGATCGTAATAGGTATGCCCTTCATATTGACAGAACTGCAGCTCTTTCGTGGTGGCAACTGCCAGCCTCAAAGAACAGCGCAGCTACTTCGCTTTGCTAAGACGCTCATCTTGTCACTTCCTTCTCCCCCGTTTTCTCTTTATTTATCTCTCATTCTTTTGCAAACATTATGCAAACATGATTTTTGGCAAACCACGCTAGAAATACGCGTGCTGCCTTTCATTTTTCGTGCAACATTATTCTTTTTTTCAATGGTGAAATACCAGCTGCTTCTGTGTGCCCTGTTCGTGGCACTGCTGGCTCCCTTGGGAACTGCAGAAATCTTCTTTCATGAGACCTTCGACTCATTAGACAACTGGGTGCAATCCAAGCATCGCTCAGATTACGGGAGAGTGGCACTTTCCAGCGGTTCGATTGTTGGTGACCCTGTTACACAGAAGGGTCTAAAACTGACGGAGGATAATCGCCATTACGCTGTCAGCCGAAAGCTTCCAGTACCTATCGACACTGTGGGAAGAAACTACGTGATTTCTTATTCAATAAAAAACGAACAAGAACTGAGTTGTGGGGGAACATATCTTAAATTTTTCTCCGGTGACTTTGACCCTACAGATCTCAGTAGCGACACGCCATATCTGTTTATGTTTGGAACAGACCGATGTGGAGAAAAAAATCGTCTTCACATGATCCGCAACTATAAGGGCGAATATGTCGAGTGGATTCACGCTGACAGATCAATAGGCGGGCCACTAACGCACTTCTACACTGTTGCATTCAACACAGATAACACCTATGCGTTATATGTGGACGGTGTATATCGCTGGAAGCAGGACATCGAAAGGGACTGGCACATGCTGCCTGAGCCCACTCTGCCTGACCCAGAGGATATTAAACCCAAGGATTGGGTGGAATCTGGAACCATGCCGAACCCTGACGCCAAAAAACCGGCTGACTGGGACGAATCACAGCCCTCTCGTATCCCAGACCCGAACGCGAAACAGCCGGCGGACTGGGACGAAGCGGAACAAGGAAGGTGGACACCTCCGACCATACCGAATCCTCTGTACCGTGGCAAATGGCACCCACCCCACATTCGAAACCCAGCGTACAAGGGGCCCTGGATCCAGAAACGGATTCCAAACCCTGAGTATACCCCTGACCCAACTCTCTACGAGCTTGGCGCACCTATCGAGTATGTGGGAATAGAAGTGTGGCAGGTGGAGGGCGGGAGCATATTCGATGACATCATGATAGGGGATGATCTGAATGAAATTGTGGCGTACATCGATAATTTCATGAAAACAAACGGAGCAAAGGAAAAAGAAGTACTTCGTGAACGGGAAGAGGAGAAGAAACGCCTGGAGGAGCGCCATAAAGCTGACATCGAATCCGCTTCTATTGTTCAACAATCCATGTCCCTCGATGATGGAGGGGACCTGTAGAGCTACCTCAATCCGATGGTATTTTAGAACTAACTATGTTGATTATTATTATTATTATTTGTTTTTATTATTATTATTATCTATGGTGTGTTACGTGCTTTAACAAAAATCGTAATGATCTAATGGATTTAGCTTTATGCCTCCCCATCCTGACTGTAAATGTACGTTCTCACTCTACAACGACGTACATATAGAATCTGATACATCTTACTGGACATACAGGATTACTCTATCTCCCCCAGTAACGGATAACCAGGCGCATCAAGGACGAAGTGTGGCACTAGTCTGTTGTTTATTATTCCTCTTACCCCAATGCTTCCCTGTCTGTTTCCCAATTCCGTCTTTGATCTCCTGTGACTTTCCATCCAACTTTCCGCTCAAGATTGCTCGCTTCGTCGTCGTAGTTAAGGTGCGCTTCAACACCTTTTCTTTGTTCCCATATCTGCTGATTTTTTTTTTTTACTGGATCTTTCAATAGGTAAAGGACCCAGGATGTATTTCACTTACGTGGAGAAGCAGAACAGCAGTTTTTTTGGTGGCTGGAGTGTGCGGGAGGTTGCATTTGATGTAACGCGGCGCTACCTTTACTATTCAGAAGACCCAGTACCAGAGAACTTGATTGCTCCACCAAATCGGTTTAAGCCGGATTCCCAAGCTGAAGAACCTGGGAGCTCTCGTGGTGATGGGTCCAGCTCGAGGGGGGCGGACGCTATGACGAACCCGTCTCGGCCTCCACTGCTGTTCAGTGACCCTCCACCGCCGCCTCACCCGCTCAGCGCGCTCAAGTGGAAGAAAAAGATCAAGGTGGACCTGATGATCCCCATTGGGAAGGAGCACCAGTTCATCCTCGAGGATCCGCATTTAAAGGAGCGTGACCTGTACCAGGTAGAACTGCATGGTGAAATACGTCAGATGGCGCCTGGCGAGGTGCCGCCGGATGCCCCCCTGCTTTGCCCCTCCGCTGGACTCTCAGGGATGCCGCAGCGCATGACACTGAAAAACGAGGAGTTTATTCGAGATCCAGATTTCAAAAGAGAACTATACGAAAGCCTTCGTGTAGTGTTTACAAATTTACGTCTGGATCTAGAAACTGCCGCCGCCGCTGCTGGCGAAGATACCGCTAACATCAAGGCCCATACACTGGAGTCACCTAAGACGAAGGGGTTCGGAGCTGCCCGGAAAAAAATTTTACTTCGCTTTCGGACTGATTACGAGTACCGACGATTTATTTTTGTGGTGCAAACAGTACTAGGGTACGACAAAATTATTGCCAGGCCCTACCGGGGTCTTCCACCGTATGACCCGAGAAACGGGATAATATTTTCTCAAATTCCAATGTACGTGTGGCACACTTTCAAGTCCCTGGATCGTGCCGTTATCTATAGTTTTGTCCGGGGTGACATGATCGGCCAAGACGGGAGCGGTGAGGTCTGTCCCCTCGTTAAGGGGGCGTTTCTTTGTGTGTCCCACGACACCGTGTTCGTGATGCGCGACACTGGACATATTACCCGCTGGGTCAGTCTTAACCGGGTGAATCGTTTCTACTTCAATATTACGGGAGATCACCCATACTTCGCTCTGATTTCTGATCCCGGCTACCCTGACATCCTCTTCGTGCCACAACCTCCTTTTTTTGGCACCGAATCCGTCCAGGATTTCTCAGGCAAACTGGAGGTGCTTCGTGTTCATCGTGTCATCCATGATACGTGCTTCGCCTCGGTAATGGAGCGGCGCGTTATTGAAATCGTGGAAAGAACGAAAGACGAAGGCGCGGCTGAGTTTTTAAAGAGCGAAGAAGCTTCTGGGTACCAGTTCCAGTTCACACCTAGCACCCTTCCTGATGGCGTTGTGAGCTGCCCTCTCCCGAAAGAGCAGCTCGGCAATCTCTGGCGAGAGGTGCAAACTATTTTTGCCGAGCGAGATCAGGCGACTTTGAACAGCGCAGCTGTGCCCCTGTATGAGAACAACACCAACGAAGTGCCGCTCACACGAGAGCAAATGGAAATCATATCCCAGCGCCTCAACCGTGAAAGAGGCCAGCGGGACCAAATCGTGGGCGTGTCGTATGCTCAGGCCCAACGAATTGAGGAAGATGATGACAACACGGATGATATCTATCTGGACAGGCCCCGAGGGGGGTTCAGCTTTGGTGTGAGCGCGGACGGATCCGCATTCCCGACGTCTCACTACATCACCAAGGCGGATCTTGCGAGCTCCCACGCTCCGGCTCCTGGGGAGTTCGCTGTGGATCACCATGCTATCATGGCCCCAATGGCGTCCACTCCGTTTCTCAACCCCTCGTCGCTTGCGCCAAACAAGGAGTTTCATCTCGAAGGGATGATGGCGACTAGCTTCTCTGCTTTTGCCTCTAGCGTCCCCGCTCAAAGGGCATACATGGAGGGACTAGGTAAAGCGAAGCACGGCCCCCACGCCAATGAGGGGCTGGAAACCTAGTTTCCCCACGGATCGGAATACCGGCAGTAGAATCATTTGATGCGATGAATGAAACTTTCGAGACTTAGCGGCCAAAATAAAACCAAAGAAAAAACAACAAGCGGAGAGGAATGAGGACTTCATTATGGAAGTAACGCTCTCGTGAACAAACAACTGCTGGGAATAATAATTATGGGACGTCTCTACCTAATTCCGTGGGTATTTAGAGAGAGCGTCATCCATCTTCTCTAGCATCCCAAAAGTAGAAAGGTGCCCCATAGCGGTAGTCTTAAGAAAACAACATGAACAATACCAGAAACGAACGACACTTTTTCAAACCAACTTAAATTCTGCTACCCTACCCCATAATACACTCATGATCCCGAGAACGGGGTACCTGAGGATGCAATTACTGTGCAATCCGCTTCACCATTGAGTATGCTTCGCATCCACGTTCCTATTACTTTATGCTGTTTCATCTAGTTTGTAACTGCATCACTGAGCAAGTTGTTGGCTGGCAACGCTGTTGATGCCTCTCCCATTTGCTTTTGGCCTTCATCTGTTTCTTTTTTGTTAAGACGTTGAGAACTTCGGGATCAACATCAACAGCAACAAATATACACTGCTACTCCTACCTTTGACAACGGCTGCTAATAGGAAAGCGTCCCTCGCAGTATGATACAGCGACGACCCTCTCCCCATGTACTTCACCATTGCTGAAAAGAAGCACGGGAGCCTTTTCACCCAATGGAGCTCCAGACTTGTTGTAGTGGACTGTAAGACAAGCATCTTGTACTACACTGCCGCATCAAATGGAGAGATGGAGGACCGTCCCTTCTCCGAAACGCTGCGGGAGACCCCACCAAATGACGGCGCCACATTCTCGAGCTGTGAAATGCTCGCTCGCAGCAAAAGGAAGGAGCGATGGAAGGCGGCAGAACTTCTGTACGTCATCCCGATCGCTCGAGACAAAGACTGGGGAAGCGACCGCCAGAGTTTGCTAACAATCGATATTTGTGCAAAAACGGTTCAGAAGGGCCAGCGCAGCGTCACTCCGCCGCTGCGAAATAAACTCCTATGCCCTTCTACAGGTCCAGCAAGAGACTACAGCCGCCTGAGTGAGGATCATGATGAATACATCGATGACCCCTTTTTTCAGAAGGAACTATATGAAAACATTCGCGACCTAATGGTGGCAATGCGAAGGCAACATCAGTTAGAAGAAGCGCGACGCGAACGAGACGCCCAAAACAGTCGCCCGCAGAGCAGATCGACATCGCAGGGCGCAGTGACGGATGGCCGCGAGCGCTTTCCTTCGGTGTCGCCGCACCGCAGCAGGTCCCCAGCTGGGCGGTCAGAGTATAACACAGTTATCACCCTTCGCTTCTCATGCGAATACGAGTATTGGAGGTTCTTTTACGTCACCTCTTCTCTCCTCGGGTACAGAGGACTGCAAAGGCGGCCGTACTTTGGTTTCCCACCATACGACCCTCGCAATCGAGTGAGCTTCGCCCCGTTCCCTGTGACGTTCTGGTACAGAATGAACTGGCTCAATGGTGTGCATCATGCCTATGCCCATGTCTTTGGAGATCTTATTGGGACGAAAAAAAAGCCTGAAAAACCGTGCGTGATGATAGAAAGCTGCATCTTGTCCATCACGTATGATTATGTGTTTATTGTCAACTCCAAGGGCAAGGTAGCACAGTGGGTGCCGCTAAACCGTGTCCACACGATGTACTGCAACTCACAGTGCCACCACCCCTATATCATCTTTTTGAGCGATGCAGACTATCCAGATGTTATTTTCATTTCGAGACCGGAAGCAGGGCGACGCTTCATCTCCGACACTGCTGAAACCACTGAAAATACCTCTGTAAACGTCAACGAACCAGATGCAACAATGTGCGGATTTCAAATTCGTCGGGTAACATATATTGTTCGAAAAACTTGCTTTGGCAGCACTGAACCGCGGCGTGTCATATCGATTCGAGAGTCTAATTTGCCTTCCGTGACGCAGTGGATGGAGTGGTGGAAGGCGAATCACACGGACTCAATGACGAGAACTCTTACCCCAGCCGTCTCACCAACAGGGACGCCGTCGTCTCGGGCCTCCCTTGCACCGGAGTCAGTGACACACACACTCGACCTTAAACTGGGATATAAACGTCCCCATTACGCATCTTTCCCGCTACGACGTCAGCCGCTGCAGCGCACGTGGGCGACTCTTGGAAGGACGCTGTCGGAGTTTGACTACTTCACCATCGAGAACTCGGCAGTTCCATTGTATGAGAACTGCACGAATACGGCCCCGCTGACGGTAGAGCAGCTTGAGCTGGCAGAGGAGCTTCTGGTCCCTGAGGCCGAAGCAGGGGAGGGCGTTGTGGGCCTGTCGCTGGACAACCTCCGGGAAGTGCACAGATGTGAGAGCCAAAGACGAAACAGCGTGCGGGATCCGAATATGTTCCCGGATCAGGCAAGCGATGATGCCCTCATGGGGCAAGCAACGGTTGTCTTCCAAGAATCGGAGAGCGAGAGACGCCGGCCATCCTGGGCTGGAGTCGAGACTCAAGTCTCTCCCACGTCTATGGCCACACTTCAGGAGTCCAGAGCTGTTTCTCCTCGCCAAGCAGACCAAGCCTTTCCTCAAATCCGCTATTTTAGGGACTTTATTGTGGAGGCAGAAGATTCAGACGCAGAGAGCTACGGTACATCTTCTGCGCGTTATATTGAAGCGACTCAAATGGATGTGGGACGAGTGTCTGTTGAAGTGGACCGTTGATACGCAGCTGGTGTGCATTCATTCAGTTTACGTGAGTTCCCACAGCAAAGCTACTCGTGCTCACTGCTCTTCTCAAAATAAGATATACATTCCGGTTCGCTTCGATCGTACTCCCATCGCTTCTTTCTCCCGTGACATTCTGCCATTACCCCCTAGTGGCAACGCCGTACCTTAACTGCACGACCATCTAATTTTGAAGTCCACGGAGCGTACAACTGAACTCAATGTCGAGTAGGGGCGAAAGATCATCAAGATTTTTTTCTTATTTTTTTTTTTAAATTTTTCCCACTGCGCATCCACCCTCAGAAAAAGTTGCGGCGAAGAAACCAAACAACAATAATACAAACATGGGTTATTTTTACAATTGGGCATTTCAGATAATACTTTTTTTGTTTAAGAACTTTTTTTTTCCTTTTTCTCCCATGCGCAACTATAATGCCTCCTGATACTCAGTTCTCACGTCTCAGCCGTCCAACTCCAATGCAACAGGAATAGTACGTGTGATGCTCCGATGCGGGACGCGCTGTTGCGTAGACTCTACATTCTTTTGCTTCTATCCAATTTTTGGATACCAAGATGAACTTTTCTGAGCTTCACCCTAAGGCTCCACATTCTTTGCTCTGTTGTCATGCTCTCATTAGGGTTTGCATGGTGCTACTATAACCCCTACGATTTATTACCGTACGTGGTGAGGGATCATCGTCTAAAAAGATGCAAACGTTTTCTTTTTGTGCTCCCTCAGCAAGACATGGCACATCTGAACTTAATTTTCGCGGCGATATTGCAGCTCCACCCGAATGAAGCGAAAATTCAAAGAGGATTCATGCGCACCACCAGTTGTTAGCCCTAGCTGTTCTCTCTCTCTTTTTTTTTTCTCTCCCTCCCCCTTCAACATTTCACTTTGTTTTAACACAATCATGATGAATGCGCAGGGAAGAAGTTCACCTTGATTCTCTGCAAAGAAGCATACTACATACGTACACTGTAGATTTTATTTTAGAGAGTTCGTAAAAAAGCAACAACAATCGGTCAAGAGATACAGAAAATATATAATAAGTAGAAAAAGTAGTGAGTACATAGCAGTGACTGGGTGGAGCAGTGCGTACCGTATTAAAAACCGGGTCGAGCGTCGTGCGGGGAGCAATCCTACAGCAGAACTGTTGCACCCGCTCTGCTCTGCTCTGCTCTGCTCGGCGGGAAAAGATTAAAATGTATTTCACCTACGCCGAGAAAGTAGGAAATAGCTTTATTCAAGAGTGGCGCACACGTATCGTCGCGTTTGACTCATCGCGACGGTACCTTTACTATTCCGAGCCGGTTCCCGAGAGGCGATCGCCCGCTCCGGAACCGCAAGATGGGGAGAACAACTTCCTGTTCTCTCAGGAGGACCCCATCAACGCGGTGGACACATCCATATCGCTGAGCCAAGTGACCTGGAAACAAAAAATCAAAGTACTCAGCGTGGAGCCGGTGATGACCCAGGTGGAATTTTCCATCGATGATCCTCATTTGCGCGAACGCGATCTGTATCGCCTGCGGATTCGCGGGGAGGCCCGCCCACTTGCCGATCTAGAAACCCCGCCTGTTGGGCCGCTGCTCTGCCCCTCGGCGGTGTTACGCCCCTTCCCGGAGCGTCTCACCGGCAACAACAAGAATCTAATCGATGATCCGTTTCTGTTGAAGGAGATATTTAATGCCTTGAAAGATCAATATCAGAAAATAAACGACGAACGCTCCCGAATAGAGCAGGAAGCAAGCAGTGCCGGGAAGGCGTTTCCCGTCTTCTCGCACCAAACGATAGACTCGCCAAAAAAGCCGAGCGGATTCTGGTTTGCCTCGAAGAAGTCCGTTCTTCTGCGTTGCCGAGACGAACGCGAGTTCCGGCGGTTCTGGTACGTTCTTCAGATCGTCTTGGGGTACGACAAGCTGATCGTTCGACCATATCGGGGCCTACCGCCCTACGACCCACGGAATGGAATTTCTTTCGCCCACATCCCAATTTGCGTCTGGCACACTTTCAAGGACTTGGACAAAGCAGTTTTTTATATATTTACTCGTGGGTTCCTCCTGAATTGTGTGGATTCCGAGAACGCGCCACGTGAGCAGCCCAGTACGGTAGAAGAACACGAGCCCTCCTCACCCAGGGGGCGACGCGATGCGCTGCGGGTGGACATCGCCCTAAAAAGTGCCTTTCTCTGCATCACCCACGACATGGTTCTTGTGATGCGCGACACGGGGAACGTTCCGTACTGGGTCCGCCTGCAAGAGGTGAGCGAGTTTAGCTTCAACGTGACCTCGGTGCAGCCGTTTGTTGTGTTTCTCACAGATGCCAACGCTCCCGACATCGTGTTCGTTCCGCAGCCTCCGCTCTTCGGCCCAGACGCCATCCGCAACTTCGATCCACGGTACGAGGTGCGGCGAATTGAAAAGATAATGCACGACAGCTGCTTCGCCTCGCATACCATTCGCCGCGTCATTCGAATTAGAGAAGTGAAAGACAACTCATTCGGCGCATACGCACGCCGCATGGCGAGCGAAGGCCGCCGCCTTGACACGAGGGCCACTGTTGGTTACACCAGCACCAGCACCGTGAGCTGCCCGTTACCAAAAGAGCAGTTAGCAACCGTATGGAATCAGGTCCAGGCAGAACTGATTCAACGCGCCCAGAACACGCGCGACAACCGCTTGGCCATCCCGCTGTACACGGACACAGCAACGCACATCGACCTCACCCCGGATCAGTTGACGCGGCTGGGGCAACATCTCGCCGCAGAGAGAGAGGGGCGAGATGACATCGTCGGCGTTCCCCTGGCGGAGCTGCGGCAGAGCGCCGACAGCGCCGTGGACCCTTCCCCTCTATCTACATCGGATGCCGCGGGCAGCGGGTCCTCCCCCATCGTGCTGCCGCTGACGATGGAGTTGCTTCATACCCCTCAGCTGACCGGCGGCCGCGCCTCCCGTTGGCAGGAGATGCCGTCAAACTCCGCTGTCAGCGAGACGTCCGGGTATTTCTCTACGTACGCTGGCTACGTCCCGCGAAGTACGGGCGGCAGTGCTGCTGACGGGTCGGAAGAGGAGGGTGAAGCAACCGCTGCAAACTCGGTGCGAGAGGGAACGCCGAAGCCGACGTGCCGCCGGCCAGGTATAAATAATAGAGCGCACAGCAACGGGGAGCGGCACTTCAACGAGCGACACGTCGACGAGCTCATGCAGATTAGCATGGACGCCATGGCCTCCCAGCAAGAATCGAAGCCTTAACGTTTGCAAAAGGGAGAGGAAGCGGCTCGCAGGTAGAGATACGTTTGGTGGAATGGCGGTGACCGCTGCATCAAGTGGCGCCGATCCAGCAATAGGTGCGCTCCACCATAACTTCTCTTTTTTCTATTTGCCAGACAAACATCGCAGAAACCCCCTGCTCGGATTCCATGTGTGCGAGCCGGTGCCCCGCATCACTTGCACCTGCCTTTTCTTCAAGGCCCTCTGGCCACTCCGTGCTCACACACTTCCCATGCCTTCATTCTATCTTCTTTTTTTTTTGTTTGGATCGCAGCTCCTTTACTCTTGTTTGTTTGTTTCTCCCGATGCGGCGCTGCTTCCACCTCCTCCCCGCTGCAGCGCTTTGCAGTGCCGCCTCTCGGCGGTTTATCACACCGGGAAAGGTAAAGGTGAATATAACGACCCAGGACGGGACGGAGCTGGACTACGAGAGCCCCGCGGGCATTAGCCTGATGAGGTCCATTCGAGACGTGGCGAAGCTTGACATGATGGGATTGTGCGAGGGTAAGCTGGAGTGCGCTACCTGCCACGCCAGGCTGTCAGAGGCCTGGGCAAAGAAAGTGCCGCCGCCCAGCCAAAAAGAACAGGACCTCCTCGATCAGCTCGAGGACTTCCAGCCCACGTCGCGCCTGTGCTGCCAAATTCCCTTATCCGAGGCCACCGATGGCGTTGAGGTGTCCCTGAAGGAGTAAGCGGAGCTCCCGCCGCCCATGTCGCGCCGCAGAGGCACTTGCCACAGTTGTAGTCGCTTCACGCAGTTCTCTTTGTCTGTGCAAAAAATAAATAAAATAAAAAAAGAAACCCAACAACAACAACAGCAAAAAATAAAAACAAAACGAAACAAGACGTCCACACCCGTTGCGAAGGATGGTGCGACGCTTCACTCGACAGCTAGTGAAATCAAACATGACCCCGCCGTGTATTGGACCAGTGCAAGAACGGTGAAGAGGATTGGATTGGATGTATCGATCCGGGTCTACTGGCTCTACGCCAAAATATAAACTGTTTAAGTCATGTACATCAGCTGCGTTTCTTTTCTTTTCCTTTTCCGTCTCTATTGATGAGGGGTGGTGCCTTCCCTTCACTCACTCACAGATTACACGTAAGGTCCCTTCTCGAGGAAAAGGTTTTCCAGTCTCATCGGGCAAGTTGCCGTAGCATCGGGATGCCCGCTGCTGGCCGCGCTCTCTCTCGCGCCGGAAGTCTGCGATACTCCGCTGCACATTGGATCCCCAGCACGACATTATTTGCCTGGAACAGGACCTGGGTCGCGGGAGAAGGGGCGCCGCGGCGTACCTATTGGTCTCCCTCCAAGCCCCTTTGGAGCAGTGGCGAAGAAACGCTGAAACGAATCAAAATTCGAGTGACTCGTGCAGCAAACCCGGAGGAGGTCTCGTTCGATGCACCGCCAGGGATGACTCTGATGGAAGCAATCCGCGACGTAGGACGCATGGACATGGAGGCCGCATGCGACGGGATGTGTGCCTGCAGCACTTGCCATGTCGTCCTGGATCAGATTTCCTACGATCGGCTTCCAGCCAGCCCCCCCCTCGGAGGATGAACTGGATATGCTGGACCTTGCCCCGTCCCTCTGCGCGACATCGCGCCTTGCATGCCAGGTGCAGTTAACAGATGATCTAGAAGAGCTCAAGCTCAGCATTCCAGAGGATGGCGTATAAATCCCAGATGGAACGCGTTCGACTGCCGAGCGCAACAATTGCTTTGTTCTGCATTAACTTAAGGAGCGTAAGTTACAGTTGAGTGGGGCCTTTCCTTTTTGCTCCCTACAACTTTTTTTTTCCATTCTTGTAATTCTCTCTCTCCCCCCCCCCCATTCAAAAAGACTTTTAGTCCTTTCTCTTTCGTAGTGAGCCTTTGGTGTTGTACCACCCCGCGGCACCCCAACACTCAGGCACCATGAGTTCCTCCAAATGCCGTTGCCCCACTCTCGTCGGTGTGTCCGGCGCATCGGGTAGCGGGAAGACGAAGCTAGCCACCACCCTGTGCCAGGAACTCGAGGAGGAGTTCGGCGAAGACAATATCGGGATCATCTGCGAGGATTTTTTACTACCACGACCAGGCGTCTAAATCAATGGAAGAGCGCATCACAACGAACTACGATCACCCGAATTCCCTCGATCATGCCTTGTTGGCCGAACACCTAAAGCTCTTGTGCGAGGGGAAAACGGTGGAGTTGCCTCAGTACGACTACGTGCACCACACGCGCTCTGCGGAGACGGTCACCATGGGCCCTAAGCACATCATCATCGTGGAGGGTATCCTCCTCTTTGAAGATCAAATACTGCGGGATATGTTCGATTACCGTATCTTCGTGGATACACCGCTGGATATCTGCCTGATCCGTCGCGCCAAGCGCGATATGGTGGAGCGAGGCCGGACGTTCGAGTCTATCACCAAGCAATATATGCTGACGGTCCGCCCCATGTATTTTCAGTTCGTCGAGCCTTCGCGGCGCCACGCCGACTTGCTTATTCCCAGTTGGAAGGAGAACCGAATCGCTATGGACGTTCTCAAGGCCCGCATGCGAGAACATTTTGTGGACCCCAGTATTTGAGATCGCCAGACTGCCGATTCATCACCACTAAAGTCGAAAGACACAGATAATGATAACAATAAAAACAATAAAGTATATATATATATCTATATATATATCTATATCTATATCTATATATAGATAGGGGTTCCTACCTTCCTACCTACTCCGCGGAGAAAATGCTTAATTCCCATATCTCCATAACGTACTCATAGAACAACGAAACGAAACAAACAAACAAGCACACACATAGACGAGGAAAAATCAAAACAAAACGATAAACATCTGAAGGTAAACTCTTTTGCTTCAACGAGTAGGAAGGAGATTTGACCCGGTATAGGCTTTGAAATTGCTGATCTGGACTTCGACGTAAAGACTCATGGATGCGAAGCACTTACTCTCGCTCTTTTCTTGCTCTCTACAGTGGCGCTCTCCCAACAACGTGTTTTATGGCCGTAAAGAGGTGCTCTGGCCAGGTCAACAGTGCAAGCCCACCCACTGCTCAGAGCTCCCTTCTCAAGCGGCTTCGCTCTTTGTTGCCAGCTGGTCGGCAGCACCACCGCATAACGCTCAGAGGCTCGATCTTGCACCCCACCCACATCCGATACACGGCAAGGACGACATGCCCAAGGGCTCACCTGTTGGAAACAAAAGCAGGAATGGCTTGAGCTTCTTTGGATCTCTTCGACGAGGTGATGCTCCCGAAGGCCCGGAGCTGCCGCCGTCTACCCCAGCGTATGGCCCATCGCGGTGCCGTCATGATGTGCGTCTCTACCACCCTGGGGTGCGTCGCTGGCTCGCCGTAAGTGTTCAGCTTGTGCTCCAGGAACAAGATCGGCAGATCGCGATGATTCTCGAAATTCAGACACCCAACCCGCCTCATGGCCCTAACGCTACGCGAAAAAATGCAAACAAATCGAAGACGGCGTCAGATGATGCTGGGTGCAGCTACAGAAGCTCGGACAGCGCATCCCTTACCCGCCCGCAGTGGGGTCAGACCCACTGGACGGCAGGCATCAATCACCACCTGGATCCAACACCATTGGCAACCACCCCTCGATCATCGAAGGCGCTGCGCCGGACAGTTGAAGTTACGTCCCTTGTTCCTCGAGCGGCGCTGCGGCCGCTGTCGAGCACTTTGCGGTCTGAGATGGGTCTCACACCAGTTGATTCCGACCAGCAGACATACCGCACAGCGCGGCGCTCGGAGAGTCCGGCGGTGCGCAGCAGCGGCTCGAAACGACCCGGATCGGCCGACACGGGGATCATCGCACACCTCTTGTATCCACAGGATGACGGGTCAGCGCGGCCGCCGCGCATGGCGGAGGAAGCGGTGGACATGAACGCTTCTACCGATGGCAAGTCGCCTGTGGGCCGCCGGCGGCCGGCGGTGGTACACCCGCTGAGACCCCTCTTTGACTTCGCGATCCCGCCGTACCCAAATCCCAACGCCGTGAGTACCCCTGTGGAGCTGTACGACGTCCTCGTCGCGTGCAGCCGCTTGCCGTTCACCATCGAGGACCTCAGCTACCAGTCCGCCGAGGAGACCAACGAATCCGGAAAGGCGCTCTCGCGATTCTTCACGCTATTCACAAAGAAGAAGGAGAAGGCGGGCGGCCTTCATTCACCCCGCGGCTGTGACGAGCGGTCGACGGAGTCCTCCTCGTCGCAGCTGCGACAGCCGGGAACAACCGGCAGCCTTGCCTCCAGCGTGCCGTGGTTCGGCAGTGAGGACGGCGGCGCCGTCTCACCCGCTCTCTCTCCGGGCGTGTCGCTGGGCGTGTCTCCAGGGTTCCCCGCGTCTCGCTCTTCATCTGGTCTGCTGCGGTCTCAGACGACGGCGACGCCGTACCCGCAGTCCCCGCAGGCGGCGGGAAGTGCCACCCCGAAGCCACTGGATGCGACGAAGCGAGGGGGGTCTCGCCCGGGACCGGAGCACGTAATCCTCAGGTGTGACTCGCACTCTGCCTACCTGCGGCTGTTGCGGGACTACACCCAGCTTATTCGAGATAGTGAACGCTGGCGCGAAGAACGCGACGAAGAAGAGTGGGGTCGCCTTCCACCCGCTCTCCCGGTGCCGGCGCGCGCTCCTACCAGTGCTTCCGACGATGATGTTGTTTCGCCCCTCACCGCGGCATCCCAAACCCTCACGCAAGGGCCACGGACGCCGCAGGCAGCTTCTCAGTGGATGGACTTTGTGCGGTACACTCGCAACCCGCATTCCAGGCTGCGGTACGCCCAAATTCCGCCAGCTTTCTGGAACGCGATGCTCGACTTCGCCCCTCAAGAAATCTTCTTCTTCCAGCGAAGTATTGTCGTCGTGGAGGACCTAAGCAGCTGGAGAGGGCCCCACACACTGCGGCACGACTGCTCGGCGCCATCCACGGAGACGCAAAAATGTGGCTCCCGGGGTGGCGCACCGCAGGAGGTACTTGTCAAGCTGGCCTCCGCTCTTCCCCACACGATCCACGCGACGGAGCACTTGCTCTCCCCCTTTCTGTCCAGGGAGAACTCGAAACGCCCCAGCGGGACGCAGGACGTTAATGGCGACGACGAGCCGGAGTTTGGCTGGGGGGATCAACGGGGGAGCACCGCCTCCAACGAGGACAACCTTGTCGCCTTCCGCAACGTCTACACGTGTCTTACCGCGGACTCCATCCTGTGCCTCAATTCGTTCGGAACGGTGAAACTCCAGATACCACTGACTGACATTCGGGTTGTTCTGTACCCCGGCAGTATTCCAGGGGCTGGGGCCGAGGAACTGGGGCCGTACTGCTCCTTCATTGTGCGGGACAACTCGCCCGACGCCAGCAGCGAGCACGACTTCGCCCTTACGGTGACCTTGCTGCCCCCGCTGCCTTCGATGTCGTGCATGTACGAAGCAGTGCAGCGTCCCCCGCGGTCTGGCCCAAACTCTGCCGCCTCTAGCGCTAGAAGCCGACCCAGCTGTGGAAAGACAGTGTCGCGCACCTCTAGTGTGGGGCCGGCGGCCGTGACGCGGGACGCGCACCACCTGAGCCACCGGCTTCACGCCTTCATCCGCGCTGTAGCAACAGTTATCCCGCAGCCCGGCACCGTACACATTGCCCTGCCTCCTGCCGTGCCGCCCCGCCCTGACTCGAACACCTCAGAGCCGCCTCTTGGACTCCTCACTCAGCGGCTGCTCAAGACCTTTCCAGCGTGCGCGCAGCGCGCAGCGGATGCGGTTTCCCTGCGTGCCTCACCGCTCAGAGCGCCAATCGCTGCGATGTCGTTCGGCGAGTACTCCGTTCCTTGGAGCAGTGGTGGCGGCAGCGCCGGGTTCGCCTCGACGACGTCGCCACAGGAGATATCGTGGAACATGAACTGCGCGAAGAACGCGGCCGAGCGCCGCGACTTCCTCAAGAACTCCTGCTGCTTCGTCCCGCTGGGGCCGCGGGACATAGGAGGCGTGGAGCCGTCCCCCTTTGGGTTTGCTGCAGGCTCACACGAAGGCGGCGGCGGGGTGATTGAGATGGCGCTGTCACGGCGTATGGCGGCTCTGGCCGGCAGCACCTTCGCGGCGCCGCTCAAACGGGACGCCAATGCGGATTTCTCGCGGCACCCCGGGACGCCCCTCATGGAGGTGCTCAGCTCCTTCAGCGATGCGTCGACAGAATCCACCCCGTCGCCGAGGAACGGGCGTAGTGCACCCCGCACGGAGCGCTCCTTGGCAGAAGATGGCCAGCGGACCCTTAAGCCGGGCTCCGGACGGCCGTCGGCCGTTGCCCGCACAGCCCCGGCGCCGGCCGGAGGAGATGACGGCCCCGGAGAAGAGTTCGTCCCCATGCGCCCTGTGAAGAAGAAGACCAGCTCCATCATCATTCGACCGTCGAGGCTGCGGGGACGTGGCCGCTGAGTCCCTCGCTCGGCCCTGTAGTCAGCCTGTCGCCTGTAGTCTAGCGTGCTTGCTTGGCTCACATGGCCTATCACCAAATTATTTCGATAAAAGAAACAAATAAAAAATAAAAATGAAAGTCAAACGAGATAGTTTTTCCGTGGTGAGTCCGAGGTGCAGCAGGAGGACATTTCCTCAACTTTTTCTCTCTGTTCTCTTCGCTCTTTTTTCTTTTTTTTCTATGACCTCAACTTTTCAAACGGACATCAAGTTTTCAAACGGGAGCCCACCGACACGCTCAGCCCAACTATCACTTCGCCTCTCTCGCCGCACTTCCACACCGCAGATTCATTTACTGTGCTAGACAAGCCCCCTTCCCCCCACCTTACTCTTTGTATAGTTCGAAACGCACATGGACGGCGAAAAAACTCGGCTGCTGGGGACTGGCGGTGCGCCGCCCTGCTTAGGCGCTGAGCGGCGCCCCGCCAGCTACAACGCCGTCTCCGAGTCGGTCGTATCGCTCGGCGAAGGCACCGCGATTGAGGAAGCCTTGTCCAACGTTGAAATGCGCCGCAACAAGGAGAAGAGGGTGCTGCTCACCGCCCTGGCCTTCTGCCTCTTCTTCATGTGCTTGGAATTCTTCGCAGGCGTCGTCGCCCACTCTCTGGCGCTGCTCACAGACGCAATACACCTACTTACAGATGTTGGCAGCTACGCCCTCAGCTTCGGCGCGCTGGTTGTCGCCGGCAAAAGCGCTTGCGGGACGTTCAACTACGGATGGCACCGCGCGGAGGTCCTCGGGACGCTACTCTCTGTCTTTGCCATCTACGTTCTCGTTGGGTGGATCGTTGTGGAGGCCTGCAGCCGCACCTATAATATCTACTTGTGCAGCTTCGTCCCAGCAAAACTCGCCAGCACCCCCAAGGGAAGCGCCGCGGTCCTGGAAGGTGCGCGCCAATGCAACGCCATCGACTCGCGTGTGATGGTGGTAGTGGGCCTCCTCGGCCTGCTCGTCAACATCATCTGCGCCTCCATCCTTTATTTCGGCGGTTCACACGGTCACAGCCATTTCGGTGGTCATGGCCATGACCACGGCCATGGTCATGGCCATGACCACGCGCACGAGGGCCACAGCCACACCCACGGACACGGAGATGAAGATTTAAATTTGAGCGTCTCAGGTGACGACGGGCACTCGGACGAGGATCACGAACATCCCGAACACGGCGGCCGCTTGAGTGGCCTCGCTGTCAATGCGGCGCTTCTACACGCACTCGGAGACTGCATCCAGTCGCTGGGGGTGGTGCTGGCCGGGTGCTTCATCTTCTTCGTCAACTCCTATCTGTACGGCACCCACAGCTCACCGTACTCGCTGTGCAACCTAGCGGATCCCCTGTGTTCCATCTTTTTCGCCGTCGTCACGCTGCGTATGACGACCGGCCTCCTACGCGATCTGCTCGGCATTCTCATGGAGACGACGCCGAACAACATTGACTACCAGGTCTTGGAGACCGCCCTGCTCGCCATTGAGGGGGTCGTCAGCATCCACGATCTCCATGTGTGGTCCCTCAGCAGCGATTACGTCGCTCTTTCTGCCCACCTTGTTACGGATGATGCCGAGCTAGCCCTCCGCAAGGCCCAGGAGATCTGCCGGTCCCGCTTCGGCATCGACCACACCACTTTTCAAGTCGACAATGTTGAAAGCGGGAACAAGCTGTGCCCCGGCAATTGCAGCCCCAACGACACCGTGACCACGGTGTGATGCGCTTCTGCCTTCTAAAGGGAATGTCTGAGAACGAGGCGGAGAAAAAACTTGTTGTTCGTGAGGTGAGGTGAGGTGCCGCGTTGTTGGTGGCTGGTTCGTTGGTGGTGGGTGGGTTTTACCACGTCTGTCGCACTTTTTCATATCAGAATTTCGATCATTGCAGGGATCTTCGCATCCCTTGCAGGAGTACTTAACATCATTGTTGTGTTGTGATGTTAATAGGCATAGGCAGCATTGTTCTGCCGCTCAACTAAAAGTTTGGCTCTGGAATGGCTGCGGTGCGGTGCGGTGCCCAACATTGCGCCGCCCAACCTTCTTGGGCATCTCAACTCAGGGAAGGAAACGCGGGCCCCTCTTAAGGAGCCACGCCGTCGTGTGGGCGCCACCCCGCATACGACGAAGGGATGGGGGGAGCGTTTTAGTTGGAGTTCTCTGGCCTCTTTCGGCTGCAGGAGATCGGATGAGAAGAGCCCTTACAAGCCGTTACGAGGTCAACTAAGCAAGTAACAACTAAGCTGTCGAAGAGAGATCTATAGCACTAAAACAATAGAAATACCGATAAGCAAAGCTGAATTTTCCACTAGTTTCGCAGCCTGACACTACGGAATGGATGCGAGGCGGCTCGTCTCATTTCAAAGTTCGGTACCTTTACTACCTTCCTTCATTCGTCTCCGTCTTTTTTTAAATTATTTTTTATTCTTGTGTCACTTAACTCAAACAGCAGTAACGCGCGCAGCTGTAGAATTAGGATTGAGGTACTGCGACGGCCCCCAAGTGAGTACATCCAGCAGGCTCGCCCACACCGGACTTGAAGCCCCCCTGCAGCAACCCTGGCAGGCCTCCCTACCGACATGGGCAGAAAGCGCTCCAGAGAAACGCCTGAAGGCAGTGCGCAGGTGTCGCCCAAGGCGGGCCGCGTCGAGGAAGGGAAGGCGGCGCCAAGCCAGAGTAGCATTCAGTGCAAGGCGGCGCTGTTGTCGGTTGGCACGTACCAAGGACTGATGATCGGCCTCGTTCTGAGAGGCGGTCGCTTCTATATGAAGTTCTCGACGAAGCACCATGTTGGCTGCATCAACTGTGTAGCGCTGTCGGATAAGGTGGTGGCGACGAGCGGGACAGACGAGCGACTCTTCCTCTTCACGAACAAACTTCAGGGCGGCCGTATGTCCGGCGCAGTGCAACAGAAAATGCGGGAGATGGGCCAGTCCAGCGGCGTACGCATGGCTGACCTTGGTAGCCTCACTCCCCCGTCGGAGATTAAGTGCATGTCGTTCACTCCGTCTTCACAGTTTCTGTACTGCGGATCGGTCGACGGGCAGCTGATCGCGTACCGCTGCCGCGATTGGTCTGCGGTGAGCACGCTTCCCGTGCATGAACGCTGTATCACTGGGATTGCGGTGCACCCGCAGAGCCATGGCGCGCTGATCGCGACAGTCGGCGCGGACCGCGTAGTAGCAGTGCTCGACATGTCTGCCCAACGCCTCATTACCAAGTGGAAGTATCTTGCTGGTGGCCCTGTTGATCAGCGCCACCAGCCCGAGCCCGGCGCCCTGGTTGTCCCGACAGTGCGCCGCGAAGAGCCGCGTGGCGTCGCCTTTTCCTTGTCCGGGGACGTGCTGTTGGTGTACTCTGCCAACGCTTTTCAGCTGTTCGACACGAGGACGATGAAGCTCGAGATTCAGTTTCACAACTCCCAGCCGCAGCCGGCGGAGGAATTTCACACAGCACTACTCCTGCAGTCACCGATAGACGGGGCCGCCTTTCTTCTTCTCGGTGATGAATCAGGAAATATCCGGTGCTTTGACCTCACAGCTGCACGTCGCACAGACGCCGACGAGAACGGCGTTCGCTCCTTCACGGATCTCCACCACATCCCTGTGGCAGAAGTCTCATACCCCCAGCACCTCACCGCTGAAGCGGCGGCGGTGCGAGCCACGCCCGTGCGGCCAGACGCGGAGGGCCGTCAAAAGTGCCCCCTCCGCCACATTTCCCGCCTCAAGGCGCTCTCCCAGCAGGGCCGCACCCTCTTCTCGCTGGACGCCAGGGGCGTCGTCGTGTGCTGGTCCCTCTCCGCGACCACCACGGGCCTCGTGCTGTCCTTTGTGGCGAGTGCCAACTGCCAAGGACGTGCCACATCGATGCAGTCCCTTTGGCTGTAACCGTGAGAGGCGCACTCCCCTGAAGCAGAAGCCTATCACTCGAGACGTTTTTAACTTGTTAAGCTATTTCGTATAAAGAGGTATCCTGTATCCGAGCATGCGGGCCCTTTGGTCGGCCTCTCTGCGTTGGCCGAGCCCCGCAGCGACTAATGCCGTCTCTGTACTATTACTTACCTCCGCTCTCCTTGTTGTCTCCGTGTTGTCTTTGTTGGCGTCGATGTGGGATCCTGGTTTTATGAAGCAAGCGTGCACGGAAACGCTGCTGGAGGCCACCAGCGCGTGAGCTGCTCGGCTTCGAAGGGAAACCGCAATAGATAGGATTGAGCTGAATGAACTCCGAGGTGCATTCGTTCCTGCCTCAGCTCGACAGCTGGCCGCTTCTCGTGTGCTTTGTTGTTGCCATGGCAGCATATGCGTACAAGCACTTGGTCCGCCTTCCGGACATACACCAGGACCACACACAGTAACCCGTTCCGGCGGAGAAGGCAGGCGGAAGCGATCCAGAAACGGGCACAGGAATGGCAGTGGCTAAACTAAAACTGCGTGTGGGTGGGTTGGGGGTTGGCTCGGCGGCACATTCATAACTCTACCATGGGGTGAACCATGATACGGTAAACCCAGCTTGCCCCCCTCCTTCATAGGTGAGAAACAAACAATCAAACCAACAGCAACAAACTAAAGAAAAATAACCACTGCTGAAGAATGGGTCGTTCTTCATCTCTTCACTTTATTTCAACTCGTGCTTTGTGGGATAACAGAGATTACCCCAGGGCTGACAGCCATTCCAATTGCTCTTCATCTCTCTCATATCCTTTGGCCGAAGTAACAAGAATAAAGAAGACGTCAACAGCAGAGTAGCACCGCAATGCCCTCTGTCTCGCTCATTACCGCCGCCCAGGCGAAGAAGCTCTTGTCCAGCCTCAAGTACATTCTGCTTGATATCGACGGTGTGCTGTGGTCCGGCGACAAGATCATTGAGGGTTCTCCGGAGGCCGTCACACACTTCCGCCAACAGGGCCTGCAGGTGCGCTTTCTCTCCAACAACGCATCTGTGTGCAGAGAGCAGCTCGCGCAAAATCTAACTCGCCGTGGGTTTAGCGGTGTTACTACGAAGGAGGTATACAACAGCGCCTACGCTGCGGCCCTTCGTTTGCTGCAGGTACTCGGCCGCGATGATGATTCTGGTGACAAGAAGGTCCACGGGAATGTGGTGGTGGTTGGCGAGGAAGGGCTTCATCAAGAAATTCAGGCGGTGCTGGCCGACGGGTGTATCACATACGGTACAGAGTTGCACGATCCTGAGCGCCTCGGGGGGTATCGAAGCGCAGAGATTGCAAAGGGCTGGCGGGAGAAGGTGCTGCCCCCTCCCGTCAAGCGCCTGGTTCTCTGCAACGGGAACACGTGCCAAATGATACAAGCCGGAACCGCTAACGCGACGAACATTTCTTTGACAGACCTGAACCCCGTCGCCGTGGTGGTAGGCCTAGATCTACACTTCAATACCCTCAAGATGGCAGTTGCGGCTATGGCCATTCAAGGCCCTCCTGCAGACCTTCGCCAGCCCAACGCCTCCGGTGCACTGTTCGTTGCAACGAACGAGGACCCTCAGATACCCGTGGGGGGGGACAACGTACTCCTCCCTGGCGCTGGCACCATGGTGGGCGCTTTGGTGACGGCGGTCGGTCGCCGCCCGGACATGGTGTGTGGGAAGCCCTTCACCCCCATGGCGGAGGCGTTGATGAAGGCCGAGCAGATCACCGACCCCAAGAATTCGTGCCTCATGATCGGGGACCGTCTGACCACGGACGTCGCCTTCGGCAATGAGGCGGGGATGAGCTCGATGCTGGTGCTGAGCGGGGCAGAGTCAATGGACGATGTTGCTGCTGCCGAGGCCGCAGGGAAGGCTGCCCTACTGCCCCGCTACGTTGCAAACTCTCTCGCTGATTTGGTACCGAAGTAAAGGGCGCTGGGCTGAAGATTTCCATCTCATCCACTCAGGGCTGCAAAGGATGCCAGCGAAACATTTTAATATATATATATATATATTTGGTGTAGTCCATGAATGTACCGGTAACATACAACCTTTATGATCTACCCCACCCCTCGTGCGATTCTCGTACGGCCCCTGAGTGCCGTGTGCACTGCACCAACTCATACGCCCGACGCAATGTCTGTGAATGGCTGTTCCTGCCCGCAGCCCCACCGAACTCGATTCCTGCACACCAATTTCCCCCTTTCCCTCTCTCCTGCCCCTTCTCTCTATTCAGAACCGCATTGGGCGCCCTTCTCGTGTCTCTCTCAGGTTTGCCTGTTGGACAGCGGCATGGCGAGCGATGCGATGATGAGTGGGCTGTGGTGGCAGCCGACGGCGTGCCAGTTGCAGCTCCACTTCAGCCCCCCTTCCGCTGGGGGCCTTCTCCTCCCCGGCACCGCCTATAAGGGCCTCTCCACCCTGCGGTACCGGAAGACGAGCGTGGTCGCCTGCCCTGCCGCACGACTTGTGCCTGAGCAGCTCCGCGACCAAGGCAGAGCACCCTCCCGCTGCGGCCTCCACCTCCACGCCTACACGAAGGCTAACGGCGCCAAACCGCTGCCCATGTCGGTGACGCGCTATAAGTTGAACTGCCGCCAACCAGGTGGGGCAAACAACAAGGTGCGACGCGGAGACCAATTGAAAATTTGCCAAATAGAAGAAGAGGCGCCGACGACTGCGGTGGAAATTCAGAAGAAAGGAGGAGGCCAGAAGAGTAGCCGCCGGACAAAGGCCCCTCCCGCGACCCGCCCCGACGCGAACCCCGACGCTGACAGTGCGTCGAAGATGATCTACTTCGAAGGCGAGGAGGCGCTCGCGGAGGGGGCCGAGGTTGAACTTGCGGTCGCCTTCACCGCCTACGTGCAGGAGGCGGAGCATGGAGGTGTCTTCGCGCCGGCGCGGGTCTCATCACTGTCAACAGGGGCGATCGCGACCCACTTCGAAGTGCGCCTTGCACGTCTGGCGTTTCCGTGCCCCGACGACCCCGCGTATCGCCTGGTGTGGACCCTACAGTGCCTCCAGGTCCCCGAGGTGTATCGCTGCGCCTTCGCCAACACCCCATGCGTCCGTATGACGGCGCTGCCCCACCAGAACGCCGTGTCGTTCGCCTTCTCCCCCTGCGGCCCGCTTCCGGCCTATTTGCTGGCCTTCGCTCTCTTCACAGAGGCTGTGCCGTGCCGCAGCAAGAGCATCCCGTACCCTCCCCTCTCCCCCACCGAGTACCTGGATCTCCCACTGGAGGCAGACGACGCCACCCCGTCAGCCCCAACTTCCACACTCCTGGTGGAAGTCGCTGCCACGGTCCCACTGGACCTGGACCAGCTGATGCGCCTCGTGCTGGGAGGGCTAGCGTTGCTGCAGAACTTCTTTCTCGGGCCCATCCCCCTTCTGCAGCCCGGGGCAGACGAAGGCGAGACCGAAGCACGGCTAGCGGTGTTGGTGGGCCCGACTGCCCCATTCATTGGCGGCATGGAGCACCACGGCCTTATCTGCCTCAACGAGTCTCTGTTCGGTCCCTCGGGCGGACGCGCAAAGAGCAAGGGCGATGACCGGGACTTGTATTTGGCGATGCTAGTGGTGCACGAGCTGGCACACCACTGGGTGGGGAATGCGATTGGGCTGCCCTTCGCCTTGAAGGAAGGAATATGTCAGGTGCTCGAGCAGCACTTTGGCCCCGTACTGCTAGGGCGAAATCCAAAGCCGATTCCGCAGCGCGACGCCAGCGATCTGGCGGACCCTGCAGGGGGGAAGGAGCTGACATTCCTGACCTACCTCCACGCCCTCCATGCGGTGGAGCGCATTGCCGGGTCCAGAGGACTCCCGCGCCTCCGCTACGGTCTGCGCCAGCTGGTGCGCGATCACGTTGTTCGAGCTCAAGCGCAGGCGTGGGAACACGGCAGCAGCCTCTTCCTCGCCCGCGATGGCTCTGGCGGCACCTCGTGGCCCATAGCACCGTATCTCAGTACGGCAGCTGTGCTCGGCGTGCTCATGGAAAGTGGCGAGTGAAGCATCCTGAAGGGGATGCAGCTACATGAAGGCGGAGTGGACTCCATCAGACGCTTAAGAAAGAACAAATTAATAAAATAATAAAATGAAGCACTGGTGCGGAACTCCCTACCTTCCACGGCAGCGATGCCGCCCTCTTTTCCTTTCCCTTTGCTCTCCCTTCAAAATACGGATCCTTCTTGTCTTACATCTTTGACTTTATTCTTACCGAATCCTGTGAACGAGGAAGCGGAGGCGACCAACTAGTAGGCATTCCTCCACCGCCAAGGCGAAGTGTGAAACGATACGTTGCGGCGACGATCCGTCCACATAGCAGACAAACAACAAGCCGAAGTATCGACTCAAAGGACGATATATGGAAGCGAACAGCGCCACAGCAAAGGCGCCACGTGTGCGCTTCGCCTCATCGTTTGTTCCACCGCCGTCCGGCGCGGCCCTCTCGCTGCACGCGCTTGTGCGCATCGTCTCCTTCTTTGGTAACGGCGTGCCGCGGGCCTTCGCCGCCGCCTCGCCCTTGGCGCGCCTCGCCGCCGAGACCTACCGGGCTGAGGAGAACTACCGCTGGACGCCCGATGGTCTCGTACTCCGCGATCCCGGTGAGCGCGAAACGTTTGACACTTATGAGGCGCGGCGGCAGCGGCGCGCTGGCCTTCAGCTGGGACGGCTGATCGTCGTTTACCACGACGCTCTTGGCCACCTGGAGCGAGAGACTATCGACCCCGTCGAGCCGCGGCAAGCCCTCTCCGTGGACCCGGGGCCCGTGGTCCGCAGCCGCGACGCCGTGGCCGCTCGCCAGGGGCTCGAGCGGCAGAGTCTGCTGCGGGAGGAGCGTTGTGTCCGATCCATTTTTGCCGCACCGGGTAAAATGGAAGATGGTGTCGTCGCGCCATGGCCTGCGGAGGCGGCGATACATCGTGAATCCCCTGCCGGGGGTCTGCTGCTGCACCAGGCAGAGCAGTTCAGCCTCGTGTCCTTCGACAGCCGCCGCGGGGCAGGAGACCCAGTGCGGGTGTACTACCTTCCTGGGCCGAACCGCCGCAGCGTCTACGTATGGATGACCGACGAGGAAGACGAGAGAAAGGAAGAGGCCGCGGAGCCCCCTCCGTGTGCGTCCATGCACCAGCGGGATCTGCGCCCAAAGCCACCCGCCACCCGCGCGACCATGGAAGCAGCGCTAGCGGCGTCGCGCTGGTGGCTGGAGCGGCCCTGCGTGTCTACTCTGCAGTACCTCGAGGAGGTTCCGTACGCCAACGACAGCCCCTTCATGCCCCCGCCACCGCCGTCGCTTCATTTGCATCTGTACGGGGCCACCGCGGCCCGCATCCCCCAGGCGCTCAATGCGCTCCACCCACCGCCCAAGACTATTCCGCCGCCGGGGGAGGAATTGGAGCCCGAGCCTTGGCGTGCCATTGCCACTGCCGTCGATGCGGCGCAGCCCTCCGCTGCCTCTGTGATCCGAGACCGGGTCGAGGGCCCCGTTCTGGAAGGACTGTACCTCATTGGGCACCCGCTGATGGCGCTGCAGCTGACGCGGCACACGCTGGTGGAGCTGGCGCACAGCCACCTCGATCAGCTGAAGGTCCTGAAACTCAACGGCATTTATGCGGATGACGCGGGGCTGCAGGCCTTGCTGCAGCTGCGCGGCGTACAGGGACGAGCAGAGGTGCGAAAGAACGCGCGACCCCCGGAGGGCTGCGGGCCGGGGGTGGTCCCCACGCACTCGACCACCAGCCTCCTCGAGGTGGCAGACTTCGGCTTCTGTCTTTCCATGTCGATCTTCCCTCTGCTTGTCGCTCCTCGCGGCTGCTCGCCGACGGCAGTCAGCGCCGTGACCCCGCTGGAGCACCTCACGAGCCTCAACTTGCAGGGCACGAGCGTGGCGAGCGATGTACTAACGGCTGTCGCGAGTAGCTGCCCGGCCCTCGAGGTGCTGCTGGTGGGCAGCTGCCAGTATATCACCGACCTGCACGCTCTCGTAGAGATGCCGCGGCTTCGTGTTCTTGATGCCCACGGCACGGGGGTCGACGATGCTGGTATCGCTCGCATCCGCCCAGATAACTTCCCCGCCCTGGAGGAGCTCAGCCTCTCGGGATGTACGCGCCTGAGCGAGATCACTCCCCTCAGGCACCTTGGCGCGCTTCGAAAGTTGGATCTGCGCCATACACCAGTGCGGCACGGCCTTGCTGCCCTTCAACACTGTACTCGGCTGCGTGAACTCGCCATCGCGTCCGACGCAATTGGGGTGGAACAACTCCGACACCGGCAGCCGGAGCTCTATCAGCTGGACTACTTTGCATCGTTGCACACACTGACGGCTCTGAGCCTGGACAATGTGCCGCGTCTGACAGCCCGGTCGCTGGAGCTCCTGGCCTTCTCACACGCCCCACTCGAATCCCTGTTGCTGCGCCGCGTGCCGCAGCTAACGTCGCTCGAGGGCCTTCGCGGTGTGCCCACCCTCAAGCATCTTACGGTAGAGCGGGCGGAACAGCTGACGAATGACGGCCTGCGGATGGGTTCCTTGCCAAGGCTGGAGCACATAACGCTTCGCCGCTGCCCCCAAGTGAGCAGTTTCAACGACCTACACACGCTGCCCGCGCTCCGCTACCTGGACGTCCGGCTCAACGGATCCGGCAACGTCTCCACCAACAGCTTCAAGGACTTCGCGGCGGCCCCAAAGGACTGGCCGCTGGAGGTGCTACTGGCATCTCAGTACGACGGACTCACAGCCCTGCATCCGTTCAGAGGCCTCCCGCTGCGGGTGTTGGACGTCCGGTGCTCTGGCGTCGATGACGATGGCCTGCGCGCTGTCCTGGACGGCCGCCGGATCGAGGCGCTTTACCTTTGCTACTGCACCACTTTGACCTGCGCGACCTTCCTGGCGCGGCTGCCGCTGCTGCGGACCCTGGACCTCTCCGGGACCCGAGTAGAGGACCATTCTCTGTGGGAGCTGTGCCACGCCCCAGCGCTCGAAACGCTGCGCCTGGACAACTGTCCAGGGCTCCGGTTTCAGCCGTTCCTCCATGTCTTCCGCCATCTCACGGTGCTGTCACTGGCGGATAATCCCCAGCTCCACACCAAGGCTCTCAAGGCGTTCATGTACCTCTCCGATGAGAGCGAGGACAAATATATCCACCCCCTCTTCCCAACCTTCGCCCACGTGTCGGACCTGAACATCTCTCGCACTAGTGTGGACTCCGTGGAGCCCCTCGTCAATCTACGCTGCCTGGAGAAGCTACGGGCGTCTGGGACCCCACTGACACCGGATGGCCTCCGCACACTGGCCGACATCCGCGGGCTTCAGCTCCTCGACCTGCGCTGCGTGACGACCCTCCTTGGCGAGCTGCGGCCGCTCTTCACGCAGCATCACCTGCGACGCCTCGACCTCCGCGGTGCGTTGCTCGCGGGTCCCGCCCAGTCGGAGCTGCCCCTGCCCCTCCTCGCAGATTCTTCCCTTCGCGAGCTGGCGGTGGACCACGGCGACGTGGCGGTGCTGCTGCCGCTGCTTCGGTCGCCCCAGGCACTACCGCATCTGCGCCAGCTCCTTGTCGCAGGGGCAGAGGGCCTGGAGGAGGTAGAGGGCCTTTTGAAGGACCTCCGCAGACGGCGGCCGCTGCTTTCCACTCGCTTCCTTTGAAGGTCGATGTAAAACACAAATGTACGACTCGGAGACGTCCCTCCAGCCATCAACCAACGATACCAACAATCAACTTCATTACCCTTGTGTTACGCACGAAACAAAAAGTAGAAAGAACTTTGTTTGCCCACCTGTACAACAGAGCGACCCTCTGAGTGAACTGTCAACGCTGAACGTGAACCACACCCTCCCCCCTACTCCCCCCATGCCATTTCCTTCCTCATTGCCCACACGGTTGATCCATTCTGTGGGCTCTCCTCTGCCTCGACTGCCACCGGAAGCGCGAGTTGCGCCCCGAAATTGACGACACCCTCCCGTCTTGATTAGCGGTGATGCGGCGCTGCGACACTGATGCGGTGCAAATCCGCAGGGCCAGGGCGAGGGCTGTGGCGGCACACCGGTCTCCCGGCGTGCCCCTGCTCGCCCTGATCCTGCCTCTTCTCCTCAATGCGGCCTGCGGCGCCGACTTGCACCAGGAGCAACTCCCCCTAGAGACCCCAGTCACCGCCGCGGGGCACCAGCAGGTATCGGGGGCCTCACCCGGGGGCAACCCTGCATCCGACGACGACCAGCACCACCTCGGCGCCAGCTCCATTTTCGGCATTGTGTTTCTCTGCCTCCTGCTCTTTGGCTGCGTCCCTGCACTGCTCTACTATTTCCTGTACCGCCGCGGCGCCGAGCGCCGTCGCAGCAGCACACTTACGCATCCCCCCACCACTCGGGGCGACGTCGCAGCCGATCTCGAGATGCTCCCGCAGGTGCATGTGCCCGACGGTGCAGTACTCTGCAGCGGGGTGGATGTGGTGCTCTATTCGGACGAGGAGGGCCTTGGGGAGCCGCACCCGGTGCGGTACCCGCAGGCGCCGCCGATGACCAACGAGACGGTCCGCGAGCGCGATCTGCTGGACAGCGGAGACGAGGAGCCCGAGGCAGTGCCGGGCCTAGCCATCGAGGCCCGTCTGCACCCCCGGCGCCGACTCCCGAAGCGGAAAGTGGTGCTCAAACAAGATTCCCAGCGCATTGAGGTAACCTTTCACGAAGACGCGCACATCCCGCAGGCGGAGCCGCCGCCTCTCAGCCGTGAGGAGCGCGAGAAGCTGGAGGCGGAGCTGCGGCGCGTCGCCTCGCCTATCGCCTACGGGCGTGCGACGTACAATCCTGCAGGAATGGTTGGGCTTCTTTCACCGAGCAACCTGACGTCACGGAACAACTCACCGGTCGCGTTCTCCGCCGGCCCTTCCCCCGCCGCATCGCTGCACGGCAGCTTCACGAGCGTGTGCCGGCTGCGCCAGGGCAGCGTGGCGCGCAAGCCGCGCGGCGGCGGCGGCGGCCTGTTGTCTCCAATGGGGTCTATTGGCGGGGACGGCTCCCGGCCGCCGTCGCGGCAGCAGTTCATCGACAGCTCCGACGACGAGTACCCCATGGTGGACGACGTGCACGAGGCCGAGCACTACCGCGAGCTGGGCTGGGGGGAGGGGAACCGCGAGGGCAGCCGGTGGCAGTCGGCGGGGCGGGTGCCTCTCGCACGTCGCGGCCGTGGCGGGACTGGACACAGTCCGGCCCCTTTCCCTCGCTATGAGGCCCCCCCCCTTAGCACAAGCAGCACCAGCGACAGAGTACTCGATCCTGCGCCGCTCGGGCTCTCGCCCGCGTCTGGCGCCGTAAGCTCTCCTCCGCGACGGCAGACGACGTCGGCTAGCAGTAGCGCGCACTCTGTGGCCCAGCACCTCCCTAAGGCCTCCGCCTTTTAAGGGGGTCGAGCAGGGGCCGACGGGCCGATGGGGGCGCTTGTGTGCGGGAACGCCACTACTGCTGCGTGCATATGCTCGATTCGGTCCTGCTGCTCGGTCCCCTGGAGCAGGGTTCCGAAGGCTGGTGAAGATGCAGCTGGCCTGCCGAGGGCGGGTAACTTCTATCCTTGCACACCACGGTGCAGAACAGAAAACAAACAAACAAACAAACATTTCTTTTTGGGCCCAGATTGGCGGGCCGATGCTGTTCTTCTCCCGGTGCCGTGCGGACGACCTTCGATTTATCTGTTTCTCCTCTCCTTTGTAATATATATATATATATATATATATATATATATATATTGGGCCTCCACTCACGCCGCTAGAGTATAGATTGACTCACTACACAGAACACGTAGAGGTAGACATTGAGGGGTGCAGTGTATGCATTTCAAACCGCTCGGATCGGCGCTGAGCGGGGCCATTTGCGGGTATGGATCCCTGCTGGGATTGCTGCTCGTCATTGTCGTGCTCCACCTCACAGGAGTGCTCGGGGGGGGATCCCAAGCCTTCCCAAGCCCACCCTCAGTGCGACGAGTGCTGGCGTCGCAACAGCACTGCGTGCAGCGTCTGCCTCACCCCTTCAAAGCGTTTCGAGTACCGCCGACGGTTCGGGCACCGCGAGCTCCGGCTCCGTCGCAGGGCTGGCGGTGCTGTTTCTCCTCTTGTTCGGCGGCATTCCAGCGCTGCTCTACTACCACTTGTACTCCCGCGACGAGCGGCGCCGCGCGATGCGCGTGGCCAGCACCGCACCGGGCGAGAGCAGCATGCCCGAGGACGACACAGCAGTACTCTGCAGCGGGGTGGATGTAGTGCTCTATTCGGACGAGGAGGGCCTTGGGGAGCCGCACCCGGTGCGGTACCCGCAGGCGCCGCCGATGACCAACGAGACGGTCCGCGAGCGCGATCTGCTGGACAGCGGAGACGAGGAGCCCGAGGCAGTGCCGGGCCTCGTTTTGAAATCTCGGCTGCACCCCCGGCGCCGACTCCCGAAGCGGAAAGTGGTGCTCCAACACCACGGGCAGCGCATTGAGGTTACGTTCCGCGAGAATGCGCGCGTCCCGCAGGCGGAGCCGCCGCCTCTTAGCCGTGAGGAGCGCGAGAAGCTGGAGGCGGAGCTGCGGCGCGTCGCCTCGCCTATCGCCTACGGGCGTGCGACGTACAATCCTGCAGGAATGGTTGGGCTTCTTTCACCGAGCAACCTGACGTCACGGAACAACTCACCGGTCGCGTTCTCCGCCGGCCCTTCCCCCGCCGCATCGCTGCACGGCAGCTTCACGAGCGTGTGCCGGCTGCGCCAGGGCAGCGTGGCGCGCAAGCCGCGCGGCGGCGGCGGCGGCCTGTTGTCTCCAATGGGGTCCATTGGCGGGGACGGCTCCCGGCCGCCGTCGCGGCAGCAGTTCATCGACAGCTCCGACGACGAGTACCCCATGGCGGACGAATAGGGCAGCCGGTGGCAGTCGGCGGGGCGGGTGCCTCTCGCACGTCGCGGCTGCGGCCGTGGCGGGGCTGGGGCCCAGGGTCCCCCGTCGAGCACCAGGGAGAAGGACCAGGACGGGACGTCGGGTGGTGCGAGCGTGGTGCCGATACCCTCGCCGGTGCGGCAACGGGGCAGCGCGTCGAGCAGCATGCACTCGCTCTGCCGCCAGCGGTGTAACACTTTATGTGCTTGCAGCATTACAATGTATTGTTGGTGCTGTGTATAGGTGTATCGGTGTCTAAACACCCGGCGGCATGTTATCGCTCTTCTTTGCGCACTTTGCTGATATTGGATTGGCTGGACGGGCTGCACAAGTTGTTTGCTCTTTGCACCGCTGATAGGCGTACGAAGGGCATACATCGTGTGTGCCATAACTCACGCCCTATAATCTATAACACATGCCGTCTAATCCAAGGAGGCAGACGATCTATGTGTACCTGTGCAGGTGGTCATCATGGTATACATTGTCTATCACCATCGTATCTAGTCTATATAAACCATGTTTTTTTTTTTTTTTTTGACAGAAAAAAAGTGTGCAGAAAATCATATGATTATTCGAAGGAGTTACTAGCTGCAGTCTGCTGTAAGGGGTGGGGGGTCTGCTGGAGAGGGCCGCCACCCAGATGTTTAGTTTGGCTTTAGTTTTGTGTTGCACAGCAGAGTTGTGATGTGCGTGCTATTTTCCATTGCTGATCCTTCGCTCCACTTTCTCCTGTACCGCCTGAATAAAAGACAAAGGAAGTCTACAGCTCATTTTTTTTCTTTTTTGTGTTAAAAAAAAAAGTTCCAAGTGGATTCGCGGCGGCTTCTCTACCTCCCCCTCGTCCCTGGTGGAGTTGTTCACTGGTTCGTGCGCCACCCGGCTCGTCACGACACGATGGGGCTCTCCAAGGCGGCCATCATTGGCCTCAGCGTGGCGGTCGGGATCTTCGCCGTGGCCCTTGCTGCGGGGATTCCACTTGTCATTATTTTCTTCCGCTTGTGCGGCAGTGGGACGCCGTCGCGGTCGGAGGCGGGGCAGCAGGTCGGCGGTATCCCGCTGGCGTCGAAGGTGCCGCGGTTGACAGAGGAAGAGAAGAAGATAAAGGAGACCGCGCTGCGCCGCTACAAGCGTCGGCTGCGGCGGGATGCGCAAGCCGAACGTCGCACCAGCCGGGGGGAGCGGATCGCCGCCGGGGACGGTGCCGACGAGAGGCAGAGCGAGTCCGAGGAGTCTACGGTGAGCGAGGACACTAACACAACGATAAGCACTGTAGCCTCGACCATGGTGTATGGGCGCGCCGCCTACGACCACGAAAGCCGCTGCGATAGCCTGGCCCGCAGCGCCAGTTACATGAGCCGTGGCAGCGCATCTGGTAGGCAGCGCCAGAAGGAGCAGCGCCGGCGGCGCCGGCTGCACGCCGAAGAGCGAACCGCAGGGCAGGGTGGGACGTGGGAAGTTGCGTTCGATGACGATACGGACACCGGCGATACGGAGAAGGACGTGTTCCGCCGGGGGGACAGCGAGACGACGCCGGCGGTCGAGACAACGCGTGGGCACGAGCCGCAGTGGGAGGCGACGCCGCCATCGAGCGAATCGAGCCCAGGCAGACGTGTGTGGACGAGGGACCGAGCAGCGCGGACGTTGCAGCTCAGCGGTTTCTTTGCTGACCGGCAGATACGGCGAGTTCCAGACAAGCTGGACAAGGGCGAGGAGCTGCCGGGCCGCAACAGCCCAGCGAGCCCCTAATGTGCCCGGGCCCCCTCCTGGCCCCTCGCCCTCCTCGACATCCCGATGTGCGCGGCGGAGTCCACACTGACGCTCTATGGAGCTCGGCGGAGTCCAGTCCCTGCGGATCCAAAGTAGGATAGAACACTCCCCCCTAGCGCGTGTGGGGCGACGAGAGAATGGAAAAGAAGAAGAGAGGCGGCTGGCGCCTGTAAAAAGCAGGGAGGAGAGCCGCCGAGCCCCTGTGCCGTAGGATTCGCTTCGTTCTCCACAGCAGTGGATGTGACCGTGACCGCAGGTGGAGCGTTGATTTGTGGCGGTGCGGGGCTCTGGCTCAGTGCGGTGTTCTGGTGCAGACGCTTGTGAGACGTGGTGCGTTCAGTAGGAAGCTGGTCCCATTTCTGATCTTCAACTTTTTCCTTCTTTCTCTTTCTCTCTCTTTTTTTTTTTTTGTTTGTGTTTCTTACGCGGATCTCTGCGCTCCATTCCCCTCTTCTTCCCCACAGTGGGGAAGAGGGGAGTCAGTATCTCTGTGGATGCCCACACTCCTTCTCCACGCTATCGAATTCTCTCAGGAGTAGGCCCTGCACACACAAGCCCCTTGTACCGCTACACGTAGCGCTCTCTCCAGTGTGTCACAGCCTTTTATCTATCCACGTGTTTTAAAAGTGGAATTGTCATGCCATTCTTTCTTTGTCCTCGCCGTCATGTTACATGAAAAGAGCCCTGCACTATATCAAACTATTTAGATTTGTTTCGTTTTTCTTCTTTTTTTTTGTACTTTTTTTGAGATAAAAAAAAACTTTTAACACTTGTGGACCTCCTTAACCCTTCTCCTAACGTCTCGATTGCACCTCCCTGCCGTTGTGCCAGCGCTGCTCTCCGCACGGCCTGTCCGGGCTGCGGTAACCCGCCTAACCCGGACGAGGAGTACCTTCCGATCCCTGCGCACTACATCCGTTCGATTGATCATTGGTCAGCGCCGGAGTGCTCTGTCGAGCCGCGAAGACAACTGGTGCCAACCAGCACCGGGACGTGTGTGAGAGCTCTAAGACCAGTACGCCTTCCACTTGTACTGTGTGGGCAAAAAAATTAGCAAAAAAAAAGGTGAAAAACAACAACAAAGACAAATAAGCGAGACTAACCGCACAGCAAGTGCCTTGTCTTGAACAGCGCCAGTAAACTGATAGATATCCACTCCGTTAGGGGTAGTCCAGAGATCTTTCAGTGCGGGTGAAGAACCTGTCTCTCTCTCTCTCTTTTTTTTTGCATTTGTTTTCTCATTCTTTTATCTGTGCACGACTAGGTGTGTTACTGCACGAGCCCCGCGACCCGCAGTCAACCCACCATTGGCAATGGCTTACAACCAAATACAACTCGATGTCTACAGAGAGGCGCTCACTCGCGGTGGAGGTCTCAAAGCCAGCGAGATGGCGGCGTATGAGTGCCCGAGCTGCCCGTACTGCAACGGATCCCGGGAGAGCGCCGTCAAGCATGTGCACCCGTCGACCAAGCCGAAGGACCCATGGGAGTTCTGGCACCACGTTGTGCTCGACAAGTATCGCAAGCTGCACTCCGCCGCCGCCGCCCGCAACACAGAGAAGACCTTCACCGACCCGTCGCACGTCGGGGTCTCCCGTGGCGGGAGAGAGAGGGCCTTCGCCGTCGGCCCCATGGTGGACCAGAGCGAGCTGCCCTTTCGCCTGCTCTGCCGCCAGCGCGGTGCCACCCTCACGTACACCCCAATGCTCCACGCCAAGAGCTTTGCCGAGAGTGCGACGTACCGCCGCCAGTTCCTCAGCCTCACTCCTGTGGACGACGTTCTGCAGGCTGTGGCGACCCAGCGAAAGAGCGCCGCCGTGGACGACGCTGCAGTACTGGTAGACCGGCCGGTGATTGTCCAGCTCTGCGGCTCCAATGCCGACACGGTGCTGCAGGCGGCGCGCTACGCGGTTCGGGGGGACGATGGCGAGGGCCCGGCTGCTCTCGATGGGGAGGCGTACTACCGGTGCGACGCCGTGGATCTGAATCTGGGTTGCCCTCAGGGCATCGCCCGCCGCGGGCACTACGGGTCGTTTCTGATGGAAGAGTGGGACATCATTCACACCATTATCCACACCCTCCACGTGGAGCTAGAGGTGCCGGTGACGGCAAAGATGCGGGTCTTCGACACCGCCGACGGCGAGTTGGATGAGGCGCTCACCGTAGCGTATGCGAAGATGTTGCGCGACGCCGGTGCCGCCGCAATCTGCATCCACGGCCGGACCCGTGCGATGAAGGGCCAAAACAGCGGGCTGGCGGACATGAACTTTATTCGGCGCATCCGCGATGCGCTCGAGGGTACCGTGCCAGTGCTGTCGAATGGCAACGTGCTTAACTTTGCGGACGTGGAGGCGCACCTCACAGCGATCGGGGCGGAGGGCCACATGTGCGCCGAGCCGCTGCTGTGGGATCCAGCGCTCTTCGCCGACCCCCCGCACCCGGTGCCCTCGGGACGTTTAGATTGCATTGCTGGTAAGCCCGCCCGCCTTGCCGGGCTCGCCAACGCCGCCGCGTATCTGCAATGGGTGCAGCGCTGCCCTGTTTCCCTCGGGTTCGCCAAGGCGCACCTCTTCAAGATGATGTACCACAGCTACGAGCTACATTCAGAGTGGCGCGAGAAGTTGTCGGCACTGACCGTCAGCGCCACTCCCGCCTCGCCGCCTGCGGTGTTCGCCACGGACCTTCAGCTGCTGGTGGAACACGTGGCGGGCCTGCGAGCCGTCGAGGAGGCCAGCGACGCCGTGTTGCCGCAGGAAAAGGCCAAGCTCCACACAGCCCGCGGTTGTGAAAAAACAGAGCAGACCCAAGCGCCGCACAACTGGTTCCAGGACTCCGACGAGCCGCTGGGCTTCAATTTTGGTGGCTAGGCATCGCCTGCCTCGACTGTTCGTCCGCGTCTCTCGCCTTCCGTCGTTTAACGTCAGAGAAAGTAAAAAAAAGAAAAAAGAAAATTGAAGTACGTAGTTGTTCGCGCCAGTGGGAGGGCAGGCGAGAAACAAACACACAAAAAATGGATTTCTATTGGATTCCAGTCCCCCCTCAACCAGTATTTGCACCATCTGCACCCTGCATATCCCTCAATACGCCTTTCCCTTTCCTTTTCTTCTGTTTGCTGCCTCGTCTCCTTGTTCTCCTCTGCACTTGTTAGAGGGTCCGGATCTTTCGTGGATTGCCGATCATCTTTATTTCTCGCCTCCTTTCTCTTTTCAAAAGGAACACACTGAGAGGGAGAAGGCGTGTCGCACATCGACTCTTTCCTTTCTCCTTCGTAAACACCCGATTCTTCTCGTTTGGGAGTCTTCCCCATTATTTGACTCTGGTGCTCCACACATCGCCCGGCTGCTACAGGCGATGGATTCAAAGCCCGACAGCAATGCACCGGAGGAGAGCACAAAGCGCACCGGGAGTGCCAGCGGCGAGGCCGTCGCGTCGTCCAGCTCCTCGTCGTACAGCTCGGACGACGACTTTAAGGACATAGAGGAGCAGGACAGCATGTCAACCCCTGAAACGATGGTCGAGATTCAGGTGTACGCCTCCGCCACCATGTCGCCACCAGGGACCAGCCAGGGCCGCACACGGGCCGAGTGGAGCGCCAGCAGCCTGAGCACACGCCGCGAGAGTCTGACCAGCCCCTCAACGCCGATGAAGAGCGAGCAGCAGGACGCTCCGCCCCAAGCGCTGAGGGCCGCAGAGGACGAAGAAGCTGCGGGGAAGCAGCCGGCCGAGGAACCAGGGCTGGAGGTGCTGTGGGCAACAGAGTATGAAGAAGCTGTACCGAAGCAGCCGGTCGAGGAACCAGGGCTGGAGGCGCTCCGTGGGACAACAGAGTATGAAGAAGCTGTACCGAAGCAGCCGGCCGAGGAACCAGGGCTGGAGGTGCTGTGGGCAACAGAGTATGAAGAAGCTGTACCGAAGCAGCCGGTCGAGGAACCAGGGCTGGAGGCGCTCCGTGGGGCAACAGAGTATGAAGAAGCTGTACCGAAGCAGCCGGCCGAGGAACCAGGGCTGGAGGCGCTCCGTGTGACACAAGACAAAGAAGCTGCGGAGAACGAATACACCAACGACTTCCACCACGATGCGGTGGTGGAGCCGAATGGCGAGCGATCTCTGTACTCTCCGGTGAGCGAGTCGCGCTCGGGGGCGTCCAAGGAGGCCGAGTTCAACGAGGTGTTCTCTGACAGCTCCCGCCCGGGGACGCAGGCCGCCGACTTCAACCAGACCATCTGGAAGACGCGTGCGGACTCCGACGTGGCGGAGCACTTCCCCACCCCGCGAGACAAGTCCGTGCAAGTGGGCAAGAACACAGTCAGCCGCGCGATGCATATGCTTCCCCCCGTTGCCGCCGCCGCACAGCAGAAGAAGCCGGTAGCGGCCGCCGCCGAATCGACTGCCGCCGCGGAGGACGAAGACCAGCTGCCGGATCTCCACGGCAAGTCGGGCGTGAATGTGGTGGACAATCGAACGAGATCGAACGCCTCCCGCTCCCGCTCCTTCTCCTCGTCCTACTCGTATTCCTCGTGGTCCTCGTGCTCGATCTCGGCGCCGGAGGTGGAGCGCCGGGAGAAGGCAAAAGGGAGCTCCAGCCGCGATCGCGACCACAGCGAGGCCGTCACCCGCCTTCCCGCGCTCCGCAAGAAGAGATCCAAGACCGGCGGCAAGAGGAAGGCGAAGCCGAAGAGGCCGGCGAAGGAGGAGGAGGAGGGAGGCGGCCGCATTCACCCATACCAGCCGCAACCACCGTCAGAGGGCCGCCCCAGCAACAACGGGCGCAACCCGCGGGGCCGGAGCACGCACACAATGAAGAAGCAGCCGAGGACAAAGACGGCGAAGGAATTAGAGAGCGAGAGTCTGCGCGTGATGCCCAACTCGCCGTACCTCCAGCCAGTGTTTCCGCACCGCAACCAATCCCCGCAGAACAGCGCTCGCGGCGCTGGAGGCAATGAACTGAGCCCGCAGCGGCGCCCCAGCAAAGGTGGTACAAGCGGATCCACACACTCCACTCCACGGCGGGGCGGGAAGAAGAGCTGCAGGAGAAGAGGCGGCAAGAGGGTCGATGACGGCCCGAGCGGCAAAGGAAGCGAGGCGCAGCAGCCAGGTAAGGACGACCCGTACGCCTACCTGCTCGGACGACACGGATTCTGGGGGGAGAACAAATACTTGTATGATCAGAAGTCGTGATGATGCCCTCCCCTCGGCCTTGCTGGCACTTGCCAGTCCCTCTCCCCTGCCTACTCATAGAACCAAATCTTCTTCCCCTCTCTGGAACGCGGCGCATTCAATTGTTTCAGCTGTGCGCCGACTCCCATGACAGCTCAGCACCGCTCTCCCACGTCACCCAACACACTGCTGCGGGGTGACAGCCGGTTGGAGAAGGCTAGGCGCTGCGATCCCTTTCGAAACAAACGCGACACACCACGGCGGAAGTGCCTGGTGCACTGCCGGCGTGGCCGATGTATGTATGAGACCTACGGCCCTTCCCGCATGACGTGAACAGAGAGAGAGAGATAGAAGGAAAAGAAATAATATAAATAAAAAAAGCCCCAAACTATCCCCGCATTAGACACCGACGTCAGTGTCATACATCACACATATGGCGGAAAGTTTAGGGAAGGGCAGCAACGCTTCGGCCCTTTACTTGCCTCATACGTGTGATATGCCACAGGTAGAAATTTATCTTCATAGAACCGAGTGGCGCTACCGCAGCGGCTGCAACGGGGGAGAGGCGAGAAGGCCAATACTCTTCGCTTGGACTCTGAATGAATAGCCATATCTCTGCCCATCCGTCCCTGTCCGTTTCTGTGCATGTTTGATCTGAAATCAAAAAAGTTTTTTTTTTTTTGAACATTTATACTTCTTGGTTTGAGTTACCCCCTCCTCCTCCTCCTTTCTTATGTGGCTCCGCCAGCCCAGTTGGATGCGAGAAGTGTTCGATACCTCCAATAGGCGCTGGTGAAGCAGAAACGAATGATATGTAGCGTTAGTGGAGAATGCGGTTGCACATATTCATGCCATTCGTTCTTCTTCGCCGCTCCTTTCGCATGGCGTGCGGAGGCAGCAGGCGCTCTCCCCATCATTCCGCATGACGCCTTGTACGCTTGTAAAACATCAAAAAAAAAATAATAAAAAAATAAAAATATTAAATACACGACAGAGTAGAAGCGCACCGAGCCTCTCAGACCTTCTACGGCGCCAGGCGTAATGCTGCTGCGGCAGTGCCTTCACAGCATCCTTCGCTGCCCATAACACAACACAGTGCTGCACTCTCTGCTGCCCTCTTTCCCCTCTTAAACCTTAACTTTCACCTGCAACGGATCGGATTCCACTCCACTGTGTGCATCTTTCATCTCTCCAGACTTCCCCACACACTTCCCTTGTGTCTGCTCCTCTCGCCGGCCGGAACGGGACGATATCCTGTATAGCCCCGGGAGGAGTGCGCTACCAGGGGCTACACGTCTCCCTAACCGATCGACTGGGCTGGCTGGGAATCGGCACCGCAGCAAAGGGCGGCCAAACATCGACTTGACCGCGTTGCCCCACACAGCGCCGGTGCCCCATGCCCATTCATCGCTCCCGCGTGGAGCCCACCAACGACCCAACGGTACACATCACCACCCATATCCACCCGACGTCGGCGCCACCCCCGACGCTGGAGCCGCTGCCGCAGCTCTCTTTCTCCATCACCAGCCGCGAAGACGAGCCGCCCCAGTCGACATCGTCCAGCCGCCCGCCCCAGCCCACCGCCGTGACAGCCCGCGGCGAGTCGGCGCCCTTCAGCGAGCTCCCGGCCTTCGGGGACACCAACGAGAAACGAACGCGCGCCAACGCGCCGCCGCCGCCCGCCGCAAAGGAGGGCCTCTTCCTGCCGCCCATCCCCACCGCGTCACCCGCCGGGGCAGCGACCCACCCGCCGGGGCAGGATGGCGGGGCGGCAGAGGCCGGAGTCGGGTGGGGCAACAGCCACTCCTGCCGGCACCACGGCAGCGGCTCCGACCGGCCCAACAGCCGCCACAAGTACGGCGGTGGCGCCGATATTCAGAAGCGGCCGCTGCCTCGCGACGATCCCACCGACGTTGTGGTCGCACAGCGCGAGGAGGGCACGGCGCTCGACCCCCCCAGCCAGCGGATCCCGGCAACGGCCAAGGCACCGCTAAGGCAACCGACGGCCCCTCAGAAGAAATCTCGGCGGCTCCATCCGATGCCCTCGGCAGCCGCATCGGCTCGCCGGGAGCGGCCGCGGTCTTCACCCCCTCGCGGCACCCGCCTCACAGCTGCGGCGGCAAAAGACACACGGAACGGACCGTACCCGGCCGCCCCCTCGGTGCAGCTCTACCGGCTGGCACCGGTGTCACCGTCGAGCTCCGCGGAGAGCGGTCGCAACCGCTCCCCCAAGTCTTCCACTTCCACCTCCTTTTCGGGATCGGTGCGCTACATTCTGGTGCGTGAGATCCCAGTGAAGCAGCGGCACGCAACGGGGGGTAACAGCCACAAGAGTGCTCGAATTCCATCCAAGAAGAAGGATACGGGGGGTACTACGAGCTGTGAGCCGGAGAAGGCTGAGAGGCTGCCGAAGAACCGCGAAGACGATGGGGTGCCGAAGGCGCGCGAACAAGAACCGCCTGCGAAGCTAGAGAAAGGAACGACTAGGAGAGAGCGATCCGAGAAGAAGGATACGGGGGGTACTACGAGCTGTGAGCCGGAGAAGGCTGAGAGGCTGCCGAAGAACCGCGAAGACGATGGGGTGCCGAAGGCGCGCGAACAAGAACCGCCTGCGAAGCTAGAGAAAGGAACGACTAGGAGAGAGCGATCCGAGAAGAAGGATACGGGGTACTACGAGCTGTGAGCCGGAGAAGGCTGAGAGGCTGCCGAAGAACCGCGAAGACGATGGGGTGCCGAAGGCGCGCGAACAAGAACCGCCTGCGAAGCTAGAGAAAGGAACGACTAGGAGAGAGCGATCCGAGAAGAAGGATACGGGGGGTACTACGAGCTGTGAGCCGGAGAAGGCTGAGAGGCTGCCGAAGAACCGCGAAGACGATGGGGTGCCGAAGGCGCGCGAACAAGAACCGCCTGCGAAGCTAGAGAAAGGAACGACTAGAGAGAGCCATCCGAGAAGAAGGATACGGGGGGTACTACGAGCTGTGAGCCGGAGAAGGCTGAGAGGCTGCCGAAGAACCGCGAAGACGATGGGGTGCCGAAGGCGCGCGAACAAGAACCGCCTGCGAAGCTAGAGAAAGGAACGACTAGAGAGAGCGATCCGAGAAGAAGGATACGGGGTACTACGAGCTGTGAGCCGGAGAAGGCTGAGAGGCTGCCGAAGAACCGCGAAGACGATGGGGTGCCGAAGGCGCGCGAACAAGAACCGCCTGCGAAGCTAGAGAAAGGAACGACTAGGAGAGAGCGATCCGAGAAGAAGGATACGGGGGGTACTACGAGCTGTGAGCCGGAGAAGGCTGAGAGGCTGCCGAAGAACCGCGAAGACGATGGGGTGCCGAAGGCGCGCGAACAAGAACCGCCTGCGAAGCTAGAGAAAGGAACGACTAGGAGAGAGCCATCCGAGAAGAAGGATACGGGGGGTACTACGAGCTGTGAGCCGGAGAAGGCTGAGAGGCCGCCGAAGAATCGCAACAATGAAGGTGCTCAGGGTCAACGGAAGCCGCAGTCTTCTGTGCGTTCACGGCGCGCTGTTCGTGTGGCGTCGTGGTCTTCCTCTTCTTCGGATAGGGTAAGACCGTTGCCGAATGCGTTTGAGCCGCCGGCGCCGCCGCCGCCAACCAGCTGGGGCGCGCGACACCGCTACGGCAACGACGACGAGGTGCCGCCGCCCCCGATGAGCGTTGCGGATCGGGCTGGCATGCACCCGTCTATTGTGCCGTTCGGGCAGAGGCAGCAGAAGCGGCCCAGACGACCCGGCCCACAAGTCAAAGCAATGATCCCCATCAAGGAGGCGATCCGCCGGCAGCAGCAGGAGGCCGAGACGAAACGGCGACAGGAGGCAGAAGCCGCCAGCGGATCACGTGAGACGGTAACCCTAACCGTGAGCCAGCTGAGAACGTCGCCACGCTCCACCAAGGACGGTGCCCCTGCCCCTTCCCCTGCCCCTGCCCCTGCCCCTGCCCCTGCCCCTTCCCCTGTCCCTGCCCCTGCCCCTGCCCCTTCCCCTGCCCCTTCCCCTGCCCCTTCCCCTGCCCCTTCCCCTGCCCCTGCCCCTGCCCCTGCCCCTGCCCCTGCCCCTGCCCCTGCCCCTGCCCCTGCCCCTGCCCCTGCCCCTGCCCCTGCCCCTGCCCCTGCCCCTGCCCCTGCCTGTGAGCAGCCGGTGGCTCTGTCAGAGGAGAAGGCGATCCAAACCGCCGCGCCGAACGACGGACGGAAGTGCGGCGGGCGAGACCAAGCGAACCCGGCAGCGGCGGACCCCGCGCCCCCGCCGGAGCCGCGACCGCTGACAACAAGGCGGCGCCGCCGCTGCCCGTACGCCAACTGCCTCGTCAAGATGTCGCCGTACAATGCTAGCGTCTTCGGCGCGCGCTCGCGCAATCGAAGCGGCAGACGCAAACAGTACCGGGCGCCGCGCCGCGGGGCCGACAACGAGATGTCGAAGGCATCGGAGTACGAGCTGGTGGAGCTCATCACCCTCCCAGATAACGAGCGCACAGGGGCTACGCTATGCGGCTGGTCCGCCTCCTCCGAGGCGAAGCAGACCCCACCGTCATAACACCGGGGGAACCCCACACCGTCAATGGATAGATGCACCGGGATACTATCGGCACCTATGGCGTAGTGGCCGAGTTCCGCTTCGAGGATGCGCTCGCTCGCCAATTTTTCTTTTTACTTTTTTTTTTCTGTCGTCTTCGTTTTTTGCTGTCAAGTGTACAGTCCCCCCTTATCGGTGTTCCCTGATTCTTGTACGATACTGTTAATCATTTGTTTCAGCTTTATTGTTTTTTTTTTTTGCTTTTTTTTGTGGTTCTAATTATATATATATTTGTTCAACGGTACTGATGTACACTAAAAAAACCCTTCACCCCTGTATCATTATATGAGGCCACCCTCTACTCCTCTTCCTCTATTCCTCTTCCTCTATTCCTACGGCCTCCACAGCTTGGTGTATGGCGATGTGATGCTCTCGACACCACACGCCACTCTTCTATTGCATCACGCTCACACCTCCTCCCTCCCTGTCTTCCTCTTTCATCGCTGCTGTACCTGAGAGGGTTACGGCTACCACTCCCATAGGCAACCGCTGCTAGCCAGTCATCCCTTGGCCAGAGTTGCGGCCAGATCTCACCCTCTATACCGCCCTGCGGCCGTACTGCGAGGCGGTGTGCCACGCGGTCTTCACTGCACCTGCACGCCACATCTCACGGTGCCTTTGCCGATAGTTATTGCGGCCAAAGTTCTCTCGTCACAGGGTGAATCTCTTCTGAATCCGCCGCATACACATACACATACACATATACATATACATATACATATAGATACCGTGTCCCCCAATTATCTATTTTCTCTTTTTGTTTATTATTATTAGTGTTACTTCTTTTTTTTTTTGTATCGCTTGCAACAGTGCTGGCGGTACTTTGAAAGGACCGCATTGGCCCCCGTATTTTGCGTTGTTCTCCGAGCGTCGGTTGCACCTGCGGCCTGCCCAGTCCTCGTTCCAGCACTTCGCTGTAGATCGACGACTGCCCCTCTTCTGTCGCGATCCTAAAGTAGACTATTGCTGAACTTTACCCAGCGTTATTCTTTTGGATGCCGCCGAAGCGCCAAAAGAGATCGCCATGCCGTCAACGCGAGACGTCTGCTCTCCGCCGCGGCAGCCGGCGCCAGAGCCAGCCCTTCACGAGTGTGACGGAGGGGGAGCTGGACGGGGACCTCATCTCCACCTCTTTTCACCTGGAAGAGGAGGAGCAGCAGCCAAACGGCATGGGCTCGCCGTCGCTGGCCGCCCTGGTGAATAAGTTTCTGGATATGCGTAGTGAGATGGATAACAGAAGCTGGGGCCATTCTGCCCGTCGCTCGGAGCACGATGTTAACGAGGGCATGATGCACAGCCCGTTCGGCACGCTGCGCTCTGCTCGCATATCCCTCGCCAATGCGGAGGCAGAAATGTTCCACTCTGGCCGGCAGGCGCCGGCGCAGAAGGAGGAGGAGGAGGCGGAGGCGGAGGCGCTGCTCTCGCCGCCTTCCCTCGAGGTCCTTGAGGCGGGCTCCTCCGTCGTGAGCAGCGTCGGCAGCCACCGAGGAGCGAGCGCCGATTGCGCCGAGGCGGAGACAGAGGCAAGGCGGAGACGAGAGGTGCAAGACCAGTTTTTACGTGTGATCGCGTCGCACAGCCGCCCCGACGTCGGGGAGAAGGAGCCCGCTGAAGGCGAGCGGCGCCAAGTGCCTGAAGAGGAGCCTTTTGCCGCTGAGGTGGAGAGCGAGTGCAGGGAGCGCCGCGCCCTAGATGACGCGCATCGGCTTCAAGAGGAGCGTGAGAGGGAGGAGAAGAAACGGCTCAAGCAGGAGGCGACGGCGAAGCGAACTCTTCATGCAGAAGAGATCCGACTGAGCAGGGAAGAGGCCAAGGCACGGGAGACACGGGAGAGTAAGACGAGTGCCAAGGAGACCGGTAGTATGAGCACCATCCACTCCGCTGGAAGCAGCCCGAGACCTTCATCCGGGCGCATATCCCCGTCAGTGACCGTCTGGGTCCGACCCCGGCCCCGACCGGTGGACAGCGCCACAGAGCCTCGGTACTACCGTGCGTCCTCGCCCCCGAGCTCCCCGTCGTCGCAGAACCTGGTTCCGTTCTTGTTTCCCTGGATCCTCATCCCCCCGCAGTTTCAGAAGCGAGCTGCGTCGCAACGGCCGATCCCCCTCCACGCCCTCACAGAGGGCCGTGGCGTCGACGAGGGCCGCCGCTCCAAAACGACAGCCGCCGACCTCCGCTGGGGCAGGACAGTGTTCATTCCGACGCGTTACCGCAGCACCGCGCCGTCCCAGGCGGAAAGCCCCGAGAAGCCAGTGCTGTGGATGGGGTCGCCGTCCAGCGCCTCGACGCCCTCCACCACCTCCACCTCCTCCTCCTCCTCCGGGGCTCTAGGTGCACCAGCTGCGGCCTCCTCGCTCCGCCCGGCCAACGAAAGCGCCGGCTCGATCCCCCCATCGGCGCTGCTCCCCGTGCCGGGCTCCTCGCGGGCCTCTGCCGTGTCCGCTGCGTCGCTCCCCTCCCTCCCCTCCGCTGCCTCTGCCGTGTCCGCTGCGTCGCTCCCCTCCCTCCCCTCCGCTGCCTCGCCCGTGTCTTCGGTGTCGGCGCCGTGCAGCCGTCCGCCGTCCAGCGCCTCGACGGCCTCCTCCACCGCCACGGCCTCGCCGTCCTTATCAAGGGAGCGCAGCAACAGCAGAAGGGCCGCGGCCGATGCTGGCAGCGATCCCCCATCCAGCCGCACCGCCTCGCGCCCCGCCAGCACGTCGGCCGCCATGCTGCTGTCCCGCGAGTTGTTTGCCGCGGACTCCATCGCCAGCACCGCCGCACCGCTGCTCGCCGCCTCCTCCCTGCTCCATCACGACGCTGACGTAGGGCGCCTCTCGCCCAAGGCCGTCGGCAGCCCGCGCCACAAAGTTGTTGAGTTCCGCGCCGGCAGCGGCAGCGGGCCGCCCTCCCCCACCCGCACGGCCAGTATGTCGCCATCCGGCAGCCCGAAGACACCGCTGGACAGAAGCAGAAGCGGGAACCAAATGCCTGCGGCGTCGCGCGGCTCTTCCGCCTCCTCGTCCCGCCCACACACACGCAAGACATCGACGCCTGAGGGTGATCTGAACAGCTCCCGCAGCAACTCCCACCTATCCCAGAGCGCTGCTGCTGATGACGACGAGCAGGGCGGTGCGGTTGGACAGAGCGTTGCCAAGAGCACGGAGGTGCGGCAGAATAGGAAGGCCTCGCTGAAGGGCCAAGGCTCAGTGTCGTTGGCGCGCTCCCGCAGCAACTCCCACCTATCCCAGAGCGCTGCTGCTGATGACGAGGAGCAGGGCGGTGCGGTTGGACAGAGCGTTGCCAAGAGCGCGGAGGTGCGGCAGAATAGGAAGGCCTCGCTGAAGGGCCAAGGCTCAGTGTCGTTGGCGCGCTCCCGCAGCAACTCCCACCTATCCCAGAGCGCTGCTGCTGATGACGAGGAGCAGGGCGGTGCGGTTGGACAGAGCGTTGCCAAGAGCGCGGAGGTGCGGCAGAATAGGAAGGCCTCGCTGAAGGGCCAAGGCTCAGTGTCGTTGGCGCGCTCCCGCAGCAACTCCTACCTATCCCAGAGCGCTGCTGCTGATGACGACGAGCAGGGCGGTGCGGTTGGACAGAGCGTTGCCAAGAGCACGGAGGTGCGGCAGAATAGGAAGGCCTCGCTGAAGGGCCAAGGCTCAGTGTCGTTGGCGCGCTCCCGCAGCAACTCCCACCTATCCCAGAGCGCTGCTGCTGATGACGAGGAGCAGGGCGGTGCGGTTGGACAGAGCGTTGCCAAGAGCGCGGAGGTGCGGCAGAATAGGAAGGCCTCGCTGAAGGGCCAAGGCTCAGTGTCGTTGGCGCGCTCCCGCAGCAACTCCTACCTATCCCAGAGCGCTGCTGCTGATGACGACGAGCAGGGCGGTGCGGTTGGACAGAGCGTTGCCAAGAGCACGGAGGTGCGGCAGAATAGGAAGGCCTCGCTGAAGGGCCAAGGCTCAGTGTCGTTGGCGCGCTCCCGCAGCAACTCCCACCTATCCCAGAGCGCTGCTGCTGATGACGACGAGCAGGGCGGTGCGGTTGGACAGAGCGTTGCCAAGAGCGCGGAGGTGCTTGTGCGCCTAACCAAATCTCCACAGGGCGAAGCCAGCATGAGCCCCGAGAGCTTTCCCCCGCCGTTGTCCGTGGGCAGCGACGCCACCGCCACGCCCTTCTCTGACGCTGCACTCGTGGTAGCGGAGGGGCTCGGCGCCGTCCCTTGCGGGGACCTGCCGGAGCACATGCGAACGCAACACCTGGACCCCGATGCGGCGAAGGCGGCCACGGGGGACGCGTCGGCGGGGGTGCGGTCCAGAGGTCCTCCGCGGGGCCCAGACAGCGCCGAAGGCGCGTCGCGGCAGCGCATCGCCTCTCCAGAGGCGGCGGGCGTCTTGAAGCGGCTGCCGCGGCGGGACGGGGTCGATAGTCCCCCGGGCGGCGGCTCGACCCCGACTCGTGAGGGCATCAGCGGCGCACTGCTCGCCACCCAGCCGCCGTGCAGCAGCAGCGAGGGGATTGACATTCCGCGGCCAGACCGCCAACGTTCCCCCTCGGTGTCCACCCTCGGCGAGTCGCCGCTCGAGCCGGCCAGAGAAACGCCCCCCTCAAAGCCGCAGCGCGCCACGGTTCATCGTTCTCCTGCCCGCCCTCGCGTGCCCCGCAAGCCGTCCACCAAGCGCGACACCGCCGCCGCCGCCGCCGCCGCGATGCGAAACCCACAGCGAGGTAACGCGTTTCATCTTGGGCGGCACCCCAGCCCCGACACACACCCCGCCGTCGAGCCGCGCCGCCAGCAGACCATCCCCCCCGAGGCCCGCGGCGTCATTCGACCCAAGCCCCCGCCGCCGCGCCTCCCGCTGCAGCGGCACATCAAGCCCAGACTGCCGCAGGAGGCGCGCGGCGATCCTACCAAGAAGCCGAGCCGCGAGGAGCGCACCGCCCCGCTGCCACCGCCTCGGCGGCCGCCGGTGCCAAAGCCGATCCGGGAAGGGACGGCCCTGGGCCAGCAGTTTGTGCCGCACCCGCACTTCCGATCCCGCAGCCAGTCCGACGCCCGGCCGACCCGCGGCCGCACCGCGGGCAGCCCGGCGCCGCACCCGCACTCCCCGCGTAAGCCCCCTGTGCCCCGGGAGGCCCGCGGCGATCTGGAGGCGGAGCGGCGGCGCCAGCGGCCCGACGGCCCGCCACCCCTCAAGCCGGCGCTCCCGCCCGCCGCGCGCGGCGATGTCGTTCTGGAGCAGCGGCGGCGCCAGAAGGAGCAGCGGCGGCAGGCGCAGCGGGCGCTGAAGCGGCTGGAGCGCCACAAATCCCCACTGCCCAAGGAGGCCAAAGGTGATGCCGATGCCGAGCGCGCGCGGTTGCAGAAGCGCCTCGCCCAGGAGCACGAGCGGGTGATGGATGCCCAGGAGCTACGCAAGCCGGCCGTGCCGGAGGAGGCCAGAGGAACGCCCGAGCTCTACCTGTACTACAACCCGCCCGGCGCGGCTCTACCACCGCTGGGCACGAGGTACCGCCCCGAGCCACCCGCACCATCTTCAGCAAGGCACAAGCGCAAGCGCAAGCACCACCGGAAGAGCATCGAATCTGCCGGCTCGATCATGACGCCGTCGTCGTCGATGGTACTTAACGGGACCACCTCTGACGTACTCCCGCCGCTCCACCCCAGCCCCTCCCGCGGTAACCCTGGCCCGAGGCGGCGGAGCTCCGCCACCTTCGCGGAGCCCAGGCGCTCGCTGGCCTTGGAGGACAGCCCGTACCAGCTCCCAGTGGTGCCGCGCCGGCACCGGAACAAGTCGCCGGGCAGGTCGGGGGGCACCACGGCGAGCCCGCCGAGCAGGTCGCCCCAGAGCGTAGCCGAGGCGGCGGCGGCCGTGGCGCAGCGCCGCAAGGAGAGGCTCCGCCGGCAGCGAGAGAGGCTGTTGGAGGAGGAGCGCGAGTTGCGCCGCGAGAGCCAGAGCCAGAGCCAGAGCCAGAGCCAGGGCCCGGCTCGGAGCCCGTCGGCGGAGCACTGTACACCCCGCAGCGCCGACGAGGCAATGGAGGACAGTGCAAAGCGCCACAACAAGTTCCGCAAGCAGCGCCCCGACGGGGACCCCTACGGATACTTGCTCAATCGCCACGCCTTCTACGGCGAGCGGGCGCGCGCCGTTGTTCAATAGCGGACCTGTTTCGGCCTTGGCTGGACCCGCGCCGAGCCGCATGGGAGCCAATATAGCAGGCAATATAGGCTGCCACGCGGCGAGGCTGCATCCCCTCCCTCTACTGTTTCTTTTTCACCTCATCTATCGATATATATTTTGTTTATTTCGTTTTTTTATTATTATTTTTTTTTTTCTTTCCCTTCACACTGTACATTTCTGATGCACCGGAATGCACCGGAGGGCGGAGTGAGACTCTTGCACTTCCTTTGCCTTTTCCAATGCTCGGCCCATATTGGATGCCGGACCCGCACGCAGCGGCGCCATCGCACATTAAAAAAAAACACGTTCCGTTCCTCGCCGCCCCCTTCCCTTCACCTGCCGGGGGTCCACCTCCGTCCCCAACCCGTGGAACAACGAACACCCGTGCCTACGGTGCCAATCTCAACGCACCTTAACATGCAAGTTGAATATTATCCGCTACTCCGTTTTCTTCTTGTTGCTTTGCTGTCTTTCCTGCTTGCGTGCTGGAGATCACTGAAAGGGGTACACGCCAAACTATTTTTTATTTCTGCCCCCCTCCCCCCAGTACTGCTGGACGGTGTCCCTTATTCTCACCGCCCAGCTCGTTTGGACGTGGTCCAGCACACCGCTGGGGCCTCTCTCGCTCTCTGCTCTTCACTAGAGTCTAGTAGTCTAGTAGCGGTGAGGCGCCTGGCCCCAGGTGCCCATCCCAGTCGGTGTCTGCCACCACCGCTTCCTTCCTCGTGTTAAAACGAAACGCCTGTACGTCATACATACATACATATACGAGACTTGCGCCTTTCACAGTGCGCCGCTATAGAACACACTAATACACTTTAGCTCCTTCCCTCATTGCTCCAACGGGCGAAGTTCACAACTTTTTTTTTCCTTTTTGAGTTTTATTATTATTTTATCTTTTTAGTGGAAGACACAATCGAGTCGTCCTTCATCGAGTCGTCCTTCATCGAGTCGTCCTTCATCGAGTCGAATTGAACTTCTGCATGTCTTCCCTCCATAGCGGATCAGAGCGAGCCGCGGCGCAACGCGTAGACACGACCGGCGTCGGACGGCATCTGCCGGGTTCTGCTTTGTACTTTAATGGCGCCGAAGCGCAGCGAAGTTTTTCCAGCGGCAGCGGGACGCGCCACGACGAGACGCCAGACGCCAGCGCGGCGTTGTCCTCCGCGGCCGCCCCGCCGCCGCCGCTGCTCGACATGGATAAACTCGAGGCATTGAAGCGCAGCGAGTGGAGCAGCCGCCCGAGCCTCCGCACGGGCGGACGGCGGCCGCCTGGTGTCCTATCCTATTCCTCCCGCGGCCTGTCGCCCAGTGAAATCGTACACGTCTCGTCGCCGCACCACAGCGGCCGCACGGAGACCGCGACGGAGGTGTCCGCCGTGGCCACCAGCGGTGATGGAACGGAGGCCGGCGCCGGGGCCTCCCTGTCCTCCTGCGTCGCCTCGCTGCTGCGACGGCGCGCTGCAGCAGCCACTGCCGAGCGAGCTGGGAGCGAGGAGGAGGAGGAGCTGGTGCTTGCTCTAGCGCCGCTCGCCGTCCGCACGGGCGGCCCGGTGGCAGCGATGCCGGAGCTGTACCGCGGCACGGAATTGTCTGCCGGCCGACGGCTGCCCTCGGGCAAGCCTAGAGGCGAACCCGACCTCCACACACACACACGCCTCGCACCGCGCGAGCGCACTCCTGTGTCCTCCCCCGAGGCAGCCGGCGCCGTCCCCCCCGTGGAGGTGCACACGGGCTCCTCCATCGAGCCGGAGCTCGAGAGGGCCACCGCATCAGCGGCTCTACTGCCGAGCAAGGCGCGGCGGCACATGGAGCAGCTCAGCAGCCGCGGGCGGCGCAGTACCGGCCCAGCTGGTGGGCCGCCGCCGCTGCAGGACGTCCTGCGCCAGTCGCTGCTCTCCATACCGTCGCGGTCCGCTGCGGTTCCTCCTTCCGGCTCCACCTCTCTGCCGCACAGCAGCGAGGAGCTCTACACGAGCGCCTTCATGTCGCCACCCGATCTCTCCGCCATTGAGGGCCCGCTCAAGCCTGGCTCCGGCCCGTGCAAGCCGCTTGGGTTGAACGCGGCGAGGCAGCCGGACAGCCTACCTGACCTCCAGCAGCTCTTCCAGCCCAGCAGCGGCAGCGCCCGCATCCGCCCGCTGCACCCCGTGGAGCCACTACGCGCCAGCGGCGACCCTCCAGACGCCCCGACACTCTCCACACTCTCTCTTGGCGCCTGCTTCTCTGACCTCGGAACGAGTGCGCCGCCGCCGCCCGCAGCGGACGAGGACGACAGTCTGCTCCTCCTGCGCGAGCGGCTCGACGGGGGCGCAGGCGTGTCCAAGCCGGTGCCGCTTGACCTCCTCACTGTCTCTTCGCTGCCCTCCGCGTCTCAGTTGCGGGCCCTCGACCTGCCGCCCCCGCCGCCCGGTGGCACCGTCGTCGTCGGCCGCCGAGACCGCGCTGAGCCGCCCGGCAGCGCAGCCGTGGCCCAAGCGACTTTGGTCCAGCCGGTGGTGCGGAAGAAACGGCAGAAGTCGCAGCGAAGGCACCGCGGGGATCGCAGGCGCCGCGCTGGTATGCTCTGGGGGCCTACAGCAGACCAACCAGGGGCCGATACGGGACGGACCCCGGCGCCTTCGCCTTCGCCCTCCGCCCCACCGGCACCACCACCGGCACCGGCACCGGTGGTGGTGGTACGGCAGAAGGAAGCGGTGGAGGAGGGCGGCCCATCCTCTAGCGACCGCAGCACCGTCGAGCTGATCGTTCTCGACGCCGCAGCGGTGCCGACGCCTGCCTCGCTGCCGCACGACCCGTGCTGTCGAGAGCGGCTGCTGGTTGGCGAGGGTCACCCGCACCAGCTCCTGCGCCGACCAGTCAGCGAACTGACCGCCTCCCGCGTTGTACAGTCGGCCGAGAAGAACTTTTTTGGCCCGCTCGACAGTCTTCGCAGCACGGCCACCGATAGCCCCGAACTACAAGTAGAGACTGACGTGAGACCCGAGGGCAAGGAGCGCCAGCCCCCACCGCACGGCGCCGCCTCCCAGCCACAGAGACAGAGGAGTGCGGCGGATACGGACGAGACGGCACTGCTGCGCACACAGCGCAGGGAGAAAGCGGCCGAGGCGCGCAAGAAGGCCCTAGAATCGTTTAACGCCAGCACAGCGCCACCAGCCGCACCGGCCGCCGCCGCCAGCTCCACCAGCAGTGACCCGCACCATCATCGACAGCAGGTCCACATGTGCGAAGCGGCGGCGTTCGACGCACCCGCCGAGATGACCGCTCCCTCTGGTCGTGGCGGCACCGCTCGCCAGCACCAGAGGGAGCAGAAACACAAGCAGCGACGGCATCGCGTACAGTCAACCGAGATCGACGTGTTGCTGTCCCCCGCATCATCCTCCAGCATTTCTTCGCCAAACAGACAGCCGAAACAGAGACAAACCGCAGACAAATCCGTCTCCACCTCCATCATGAAGACGACAGGCACCCAACCAGAACTCCACCATAGAATACCCTCGCATCTACCAATCCGCACCACAAACAAAAGCCTCTTCGTGCCCAGCAGCTCCTCGTGCTCCGCGTCGAGCAGCGACGCCGCCCCTGCCGCCGTGCGGGACGAGACGCCGGCGCACGAGGAGAAGGACTCCACACGCCGCGGCCGCGCCGCGCCGGCGGAGGGCCCCCGGCACAAGCATCGCTCTGCACCCGCGAGAGAGGAGCCGGCGCTGTACTCTGTGGGCACGCAGACGGTTGCGACCCACTCTGAGGGCACCATCGGTGTTCGCCATGCGGCGGAGGGGCGGCACTTCGTGTGGTATGCCGCCGATCCGACGGAGGACGAAACAACGCCGAGGGAGGCTGCGGTGGCGCCGCGGCCGTCGCAGCGCGCTACCGTGAAGAAAGTGCCGCGCTCGACGTCCCCTAACGCCCCTGCTGCCGCCGCTGCGCAGCACCACCGCGCGCCGGAGAAGGAGCGTGAGCGGCACCACCGTCGGAAGCACCGCGATGTGGCCGCGCAGACCGCCGCTGCGCCGCGATCTTCCAGCGCCTGCGAGGCTGCGGAAGAGCCTGCGGTGCAGCGCCCGTCGCGGCCACGTTCCGCCACGACACAGCGCGCTGACCGCCACCGCACGCCGTCCCGTGGGGCGACGCCGCTGTCGAGCGTAGAGATCCGTGAGCCGACGCCGGAGCCCTCTCGCGAGAGAAAGCCACAGCGCCGGCCCAGCCCCGACGGCGAGCGCCGCGCGGTCCCGCAGCCGAAGCGCACCAAGAGCGTGTCGATCTCGGCTGTGGACGAAGTGGCACCCCGTGCTGCCTCCAGCAGCTCCTCGTGCTCCGCGTCGAGCAGCGACGCCGCCCCTGCCGCCGTGCGGGACGAGACGCCGGCGCACGAGGAGAAGGACTCCACACGCCGCGGCCGCGCCTCGCCGGCGGAGGGCCCCCGGCACAAGCATCGCTCTGCACCCGCGAGAGAGGAGCCGGCGCTGTACTCTGTGGGCACGCAGACGGTTGCGACCCACTCTGAGGGCACCATCGGTGTTCGCCATGCGGCGGAGGGGCGGCACTTCGTGTGGTACGCCGCCGATCCGACGGAGGACGAAACAACGCCGAGGGAGGCTGCGGTGGCGCCGCGGCCGTCGCAGCGCGCTACCGTGAAGAAAGTGCCGCGCTCGACGTCCCCTACCGCCCCTGCTGCCGCCGCTGCGCAGCACCACCGCGCGCCGGAGAAGGAGCGTGAGCGGCACCACCGTCGGAAGCACCGCGATGTGGCCGCGCAGACCGCCGCTGCGCCGCGATCTTCCAGCGCCGGCGAGGCTGCGGAAGAGCCTGCGGTGCAGCGCCCGTCGCGGCCACGTTCCGCCACGACACAGCGCGCTGACCGCCACCGCACGCCGTCCCGTGTGGCGACGCCGCTGTCGAGCGTAGAGATCCGTGAGCCGACGCCGGAGCCCTCGCGAGAGAAAGCCGCAGCGCCGGCCCAGCCCCGACGGCGAGCGCCGCGCGGTCCCGCAGCCGAAGCGCACCAAGAGCGTGTCGATCTCGGCTGTGGACGAAGTGGCACCCCGTGCTGCCTCCAGCAGCTCCTCGTGCTCCGCGTCGAGCAGCGACGCCGCCCCTGCCGCCGTGCGGGACGAGACGCCGGCGCACGAGGAGAAGGACTCCACACGCCGCGGCCGCGCCTCGCCGGCGGAGGGCCCCCGGCACAAGCATCGCTCTGCACCCGCGAGAGAGGAGCCGGCGCTGTACTCTGTGGGCACGCAGACGGTTGCGACCCACTCTGAGGGCACCATCGGTGTTCGCCATGCGGCGGAGGGGCGGCACTTCGTGTGGTACGCCGCCGATCCGACGGAGGACGAAACAACGCCGAGGGAGGCTGCGGTGGCGCCGCGGCCGTCGCAGCGCGCTACCGTGAAGAAAGTGCCGCGCTCGACGTCCCCTACCGCCCCTGCTGCCGCCGCTGCGCAGCACCACCGCGCGCCGGAGAAGGAGCGTGAGCGGCACCACCGTCGGAAGCACCGCGATGTGGCCGCGCAGACCGCCGCTGCGCCGCGATCTTCCAGCGCCGGCGAGGCTGCGGAAGAGCCTGCGGTGCAGCGCCCGTCGCGGCCACGTTCCGCCACGACACAGCGCGCTGACCGCCACCGCACGCCGTCCCGTGGGGCGACGCCGCTGTCGAGCGTAGAGATCCGTGAGCCGACGCCGGAGCCCTCTCGCGAGAGAAAGCCGCAGCGCCGGCCCAGCCCCGACGGCGAGCGCCGCGCGGTCCCGCAGCCGAAGCGCACCAAGAGCGTGACGATCTCGGCTGTGGACGAAGTGGCACCCCGTGCTGCCTCCAGCAGCTCCTCGTGCTCCGCGTCGAGCAGCGACGCCGCCCCTGCCGCCGTGCGGGACGAGACGCCGGCGCACGAGGAGAAGGACTCCACACGCCGCGGCCGCGCCGCGCCGGCGGAGGGCCCCCGGCACAAGCATCGCTCTGCACCCGCGAGAGAGGAGCCGGCGCTGTACTCTGTGGGCACGCAGACGGTTGCGACCCACTCTGAGGGCACCATCGGTGTTCGCCATGCGGCGGAGGGGCGGCACTTCGTGTGGTACGCCGCCGATCCGACGGAGGACGAAACAACGCCGAGGGAGGCTGCGGTGGCGCCGCGGCCGTCGCAGCGCTACCGTGAAGAAAGTGCCGCGCTCGACGTCCCCTACCGCCCCTGCTGCCGCCGCTGCGCAGCACCACCGCGCGCCGGAGAAGGAGCGTGAGCGGCACCACCGTCGGAAGCACCGCGATGTGGCCGCGCAGACCGCCGCTGCGCCGCGATCTTCCAGCGCCGGCGAGGCTGCGGAAGAGCCTGCGGTGCAGCGCCCGTCGCGGCCACGTTCCGCCACGACACAGCGCGCTGACCGCCACCGCACGCCGTCCCGTGTGGCGACGCCGCTGTCGAGCGTAGAGATCCGTGAGCCGACGCCGGAGCCCTCTCGCGAGAGAAAGCCGCAGCGCCGGCCCAGCCCCGACGGCGAGCGCCGCGCGGTCCCGCAGCCGAAGCGCACCAAGAGCGTGACGATCTCGGCTGTGGACGAAGTGGCACCCCGTGCTGCCTCCAGCAGCTCCTCGTGCTCCGCGTCGAGCAGCGACGCCGCCCCTGCCGCCGTGCGGGACGAGACGCCGGCGCACGAGGAGAAGGACTCCACACGCCGCGGCCGCGCCGCGCCGGCGGAGGGCCCCCGGCACAAGCATCGCTCTGCACCCGCGAGAGAGGAGCCGGCGCTGTACTCTGTGGGCACGCAGACGGTTGCGACCCACTCTGAGGGCACCATCGGTGTTCGCCATGCGGCGGAGGGGCGGCACTTCGTGTGGTACGCCGCCGATCCGACGGAGGACGAAACAACGCCGAGGGAGGCTGCGGTGGCGCCGCGGCCGTCGCAGCGCGCTACCGTGAAGAAAGTGCCGCGCTCGACGTCCCCTACCGCCCCTGCTGCCGCCGCTGCGCAGCACCACCGCGCGCCGGAGAAGGAGCGTGAGCGGCACCACCGTCGGAAGCACCGCGATGTGGCGGTGCAGCGCCCGTCCCCAGTGGCGGTAGATGAACCCTTTTTGTTGGAGCGGCTGTCAGCTGGGGCGGCGAGTTCTTTTGTACCTGCCGCAGCAGTTGAACGGATGAGTGGGGCGAAGGTCCGTCGGAGCGGAGGGATAGAAGCCGTATCGTCTTTGGGGTCGATGGGAGTGGTGGCAAGCGATGAAGACGCTTCCTTGACGGGCCGAGAGATGAGCTTTGAGCTCCAAGACAAGAAAGTGCTGTGGATGAGTGCCGAGGTGTCTTCCGATACGTCGACGAGCGTCCATACGGAGTCCGCTGTTGTGTCCGCACGGAGCGTGAGCGTATCCTGTGCCCTCGACAAAAGCGGCTCTTCCAGGCCGTTACCGGAGACGCGTGTGGCGTACCCGGTAGTGTCTTCCCTGCCCCACCACCTGCCTGCAGAGGAGGAGGAGGAGGAACGGCGCTGCTCTAGCTCAGATGCTACAGACGAGGAGCAGGTGCGTCGTGCCTCGAGCACGAGGATGCTGACCATGCCCAACTCGCACGGCCGTCACGCGCCGCCGGCGATTCTATTGCCACCGACGCTCTGCGGTCCATCACCGCACCACTCGTCGGTCCTGCCGCCTCCTAGCCGTGAGGAGCAGGAGCAGGGGGCGATGTGCCAGACAGGGGGACCAGCGGTGCGGATGCTGGGCCCTCCGGCGCAGTACGGCTCACAGCCCACCGGTACGTGGGTGGATCTGCTGGACCTTCCCGTAGACGACAGCGGCGCAGCCCCCGCCATCTCTGCTGCAGCACAGACGCTCTGGCTTCGTCCTCAGACGCAGGGCAGCGGCCGGGTGCTGCGGCTGCGGCTGGGTGATAACTCGCTTGGTGATAACGAGGCGCTGCCCGACACGGACAGCAGCGACAGCAGCGGACCGCCCATTCGAGAGCGCAGCAGTACGCGCGCCCCGAGCAGCCCGAAGCCTTCCTTGTCGGGCGGTACCGCAGCCATCCAGCGGCCGCGGCCGCTGCGAGATCTGCTGAAGACGTATCTGGCAGCGGGGACACAGACGACCGTATTCCTCGAGGACCCGAACGGCAGCGAGAGTGAGACGATCTCTGGCACAGCGAGCGCCCCCGGCACCGGCCGGCCCGCCTTTGTCGTGCGCCAAACGCCACGGGGCGGCGTCGCCTTGGTGGAGGTCAGCGAGAGCGTCGTCCCCAGCCGGTCAACGAGTTCCCCGCGGAGCAGCCAGGTGGGGGAGGACGGCAGTCGCGGCGGGCGACGCGTTGTCATGCTCCGGGTCCCGCGGCGGCTGCTGCGGGCGGGGGCGGACGACGAGGAGGCCGACGGGCCCCAAATGTGGCACAGCCCCAGCAGCCATCAGGACAGCCGCCACAACTGTTGTGAAGCGCACCCCCTTGCGAGCAGCCAGCAGAGCCCCAGCCCCAGCCCCAGACGGCCCTCCACGGATTCAATGTTCAACTCCGTGCCGTTCATGGAAGCGTCGCGCAACAGCTGCGGCGGCGGCGAGGTGGTGGAAGCGAAGGAGGTGATAGAGCGGCCCGTGCAAGAGCGCCGCACTCGTAGTTTAGGTACTCCTCGTGCGTCTGCCGCCGCAGAGGAAGGCACGACGACCACAGCTGATCACCGCCGCCACCAGCACGACACGCATGGCGTTGCTCACGAGGAGGACCTGCTCGACGCGCTCTCTGACCTCAATGTCTCTCTCACCGACAGTCGTGACGTGTCGATGCTGTCCACGACCGTTTCCTCTTGGGATTCGGTGGCCTCTTCCCGCAGCGCCGACCGGCATCGGGCGTCTTCCATGCCGCTCCTCCCATGCAGCGTCAGCGCCACCCCGCACGCCACCCCGCCAAGGGCCCACTCCGAGGACGTGCGCCACTCTCCCCTGCGCCGGAGCTCCAACTCCAGCTGCAGCAGCTCCAGCAGCTCCGCCTCCGGGACGTCGGTCTACAAGTTGTTGAAGCGCGCTGTCGAGGGCCGCGGCCTCTCTCGCCGCGCCTTCCGGCTGCTCGTCCGTGCCATTCGCCATCAGAAGGAGCGGGTTGGGGTTGGGGCGAGAGGGCCAGGGCCAGGGCGAGGGGTGCAGAAGCGGCGCCGCCGAAGGAAATCGGCTGGGAGACGCGGCCGCCGCCTGAAAGCCGCCGATGCCCCGGTGCGGCGATCCCACCGGGGCAAGTTCTACAACGCACGCCCCTACCGCAGCGCCGACACACACACGAACGAGCGCCAGCGCCACGCCAAAAGGGGCAACGACCGGCGCCACAGAGCCGACGCGGGCCACTCGCTGCACCCTCGCGACGGCCTCGCCGCACCGCACAACATTGTGCAGCCACCGATGCGCTTTGGGCCCCTGCCGCGCGAGCACAACTTCCACAAGCTAACGAAGAAACTGCGGCCCGTCCCCGCCCGCCCCGCTGCCCCCTGGTATCCGCCCCGCCCCGCTGCCCCCCGGCCCCGGCCCCTGCCCCTCTACTCACCCTACCTCACGGCGCCGCCCGCCGCTGGACGGCCGAACATCTACGAGCGCAAGCGCCTGCCACAGCCAACACAGCGCCGGCAGCTGGCCACCGCGACGTATCCCCGAGACCCCGTCCGCGCCGCCGCCGACAGCCTCAAGAGGGACCGGTTCACCCACCTTCTCAGCCGGCACGGCTTCTGGGGGGAAGAGCAGCACTCGCTGCTGGGCCCACCCGAGGGGAAGGGGGAGGAGGGCCCCGGACGGCAGCAGCGGCAAGGCAGCACACCGAAGCGCCGCCAGCCGTTGGCGGCCGGCAGTGTACGACTGAGCCGCAAGGTGTTCGGCGCGCGGCGCCAGAAGAGCGACGACGCGGAGGAGAACGTGGGGAATACGCTGATACTGCACGACGGGAGCGCCGCCTCTACGCCTGACGCAGCAGACGAAGAACGGGGCCCTGCACTAGACCCTCCGCCCTCCGACGCACTCCCTCATATGCTGCGCAAGATGCGCCGATCTGTCCCGCAGTAGCCCCTTCATAGAGAATGAATTCCCCTGCCCGCCGTGGCAGGGCTGCATAGACCCTTTTCGTTCCTCCTCGCGAGGATCCAGTCTACAACAATGCCGGTAGTCGCTGCTTCAGTCTTCTGGGGATCTGCACTCCCCACCAGCTGTATCCTGATGCACTAAATGACATACTGTATGTATGCCCTTCCTTCCCATTGGAGCTGATCCCTCTTGCCTCTTGTGTATTCTTCTTTGGATCTCCCTCAGCACCTAGAGGGTGTCGCTAAAGTTCATTTGGGCTTTGCTGTTGCATCAGTTGTTTGTTGTTTTGTCTTTTTTATTTCGGCGTCGCGTTCAATTTGAGACCTCCGCCGTCGTCGTAGGAACAGAACAGTGCCGCCATCCAGCGAGCGAGGCGCGGAGCCGAGGGCCGTGATCTACAGCCCCTCCCCCTCCCCCTCCCTCCCAGCACTATCGCATATCTTTTACCTCCTTCTACAGGGCCCGACGGTACGGTGTCTCACGACGCAAGCTCCGCCTTCACCCTTCTGTTAACTTTTAGATTATTTGCTAGATACCTCTTTCTCTCTTTTTGTTGTTTTTGTTTACCCAAGCGCGGTACGCTTGACGCCCAAGGGGCAGGTCTCGTGGAGTATGAACCGCTACGAGTCCACACCGCCTATCGACCTCGACGCCTCCCAGCCGGAACTTCTCGAACGCCCGACGACTTGTCGCTCAGATGGGGCCGCTCCCACTCCCGAGCCGGATGCCGCCGGCCCGTTCCGCCTCGACGGGGCCACCACCTCCACCCCAACCCCCATTTCCAACACCGCCTCTGCCGGTCTGTATGCCGACGACAGGGCTATCGGATCACCGTCCCCCGAAGACGCGGCCTTCCAGCTCCCCGTAAAGGAGCCGCCGAGTCCAGCCACTGCCGCCGCCAGCGTGCCGGAGAGGGCCGCCCCGGAGGACGAGCCGGGCGAGGGCCACCCGATCATCGTCGGCATCACCGGTGCAGCGAAGGATGGCGAGGGCACGCGCTCCACACTGCCGTCGCTTCAGGCCATCCTCAGCCCCGCCACGGACAGCGGCAGCTCCCCCTCCGGCAGCGGCAGCTGGCCGGCCAAGCAGAGCGATGTCGCGATGGCACTGCCCAGCGGCGACACGGCCCCCGCCCGGTCCCACGACCGGCCGACCCTCGCGGGGTCCGACGGCCCAAGCGGGGAGCTGCCGGACAGCTTCCTGACCCCCACAACCAGCGGCCCAGAGGTGGGGCGGTCCCGGAAGTGGGAGTCCAGCTACAGAATGTACGGGGGCAGCGCGACGAGCGGGCCATCCCCCACGAGCGAGACCCCGGCCGAGGAATTTGAGTTCCTGTCCAACACGGTGAGTGCGATCCCCACGCTGCGCCCGAAGCCCGCCACCTTTGCCCTTGAGATGGCCCGGGCAGAGCAAGAGATGTCTGCCGCACAGCCGCTCAAGCCGCAGTCGCTGAAGCCCTTGACACCGCAGCCCTCCTCGTCCTTCTATAACGCCTCTACCGCACTGCTGTCGCCGCGCGAGAACACCTACCACCACCACTCCTTCTTCTTTGTGTACCCCGACGTTGTGGAGCAGGTCGGCGGGGCCATTTCCGGCTCCCCCGGTAGCCTCCTCTCTCCCGCCTCGGTGGCGCTGCGCCGCCCGCAGCAGCAACAGTACGTGGACATGGCGCTCGCCGGTCACCACAGCAGCGCCGAGAGCAGCCAGGGCCACGCCAACACCGACGTCGTCATCCAGGCAAGCGCTGGCTACTCCATGTCCCAGTATTCCCCGCCCCACTCCCCCGTCAGCGGCATCGTCGCGGGCGCGGAGAGGCACCAGACCTCCATCACCTCCCCCAGCAAGGGGCTGCCCAAGTCGCCCGGGCAGGGCCCAACCCCCACCCGCCCCCGCCCACCCCCGATCATCACGCCCCCCGCCCTCCGCCGGCACAGCGGGCAGGCGGGCCTGCCACCGCCCACCCAGCCGGCTAGCGGCCCCGGCGTGTGCGATAACAAGCCGGGGGCAGAAAGCACAACCGAGTTCCACATGATCGAATACCAGGACGGCTTCAGCAGCCCGTTTCGAAATGTCTCCACCGCACCGCGGCGGGCCGGCGGACGCGTTCCGTCCTTCCATGCCCCTGCGGTTAGAGCCGGAGCGGGTGGAGGGGCGGGGGCCTCAACGGCGGAGGGCAGCGTTTCTCACGACACAGCGAGCCACGAGAGCAGCAGCGCCGGCTACGGGCCGGCAAGCGGCACTGCGCTGCACGCAGAGCCCCCCGGTCTTGGCTCTGGCTCTGGCGGTCTCACAGTCTCTCCTATGCACCTTCCTTCACCGGCGCAGAGAGAGAGCAGCGCCTCGTCCCGCCGCCTCGACTCGCTCGCAGACGGGATTACTGCCAGCTCCTCCCCCAACTCACGGCCCTCCCACAAGCGGAGCCACCACGTCAGCTGCCGGCACAGCTCGGACTGTATGGGGCTCCAACAGCTCATTTCTCAGCAGCAGCAACAGTTCATGGCCCAGCAGCATCAGATGCACATGCAGCAACTCCAGATCCAGCAAGCGCTGCACCAGCTGCAGCTGCAGCAGCAGATAGCAGGGCCCCTGGTGCTGTCACAGCGCGTACCGCCTCCCCCAGCGCCCAGCAGCAGCAGCAGCAGCAGCAACAGGTCCGCGAGGCAGCAGGAGCGGGACCTGGCCTTTGATCGCCTCGCCGAGGCCGCGTCGGCTGCCCGGCGCAAGCCACCGCCGCCCTCCAGCCACGCGCCACCGAAGGCGGACCAGCGCGATGCTCTCGTGGAGCGCTACTTGCACGAATTGGAAGCGTGGCGCCGCCGCGTCGAAGAAATGCGGAAAGAGCTCGAGGCCGCCCCCGCTCCGGCCTCGGCATCTGTCCACCGGGCTGCAGCAGCGGGGGTGCGGCGCAGCAGCGATGGCGGCCCTCCGGCCACCGCCTCTGTAGAGACGCGGGCGGGGAGCGGCTCGCCCGAGGCCGTCGGCCAACAGGAGGCCATGGCGCTCCGCAGCGGAACGGCAGATGCCGACTCCGACGGATCACTCAGTACGCTGGTGACGTCGCCTCTTCGCCTCCCCCAGCGGCGCCCCTCCGGCGAAGGGCCGCCGCTCGGTCGCGGGATGACCGGAATCCGCAGCAGCACCACCAACTCGGTGCTCCGCAGCAGCAACAGCAGCAATTACCGCCGGCTGCGGCGTCAGGAGTCGACAACAGACGCCGGCTCGCCGCCCTTGCCGCACCATGCCACGGTGGAGCACTTCACGGCCTCCACTCCCGCCTCGCCGCCGCGTACATCGAAGCTGCCGAGGCTGCCGAAGCCGGCGGCCAACTCCGGCGCAGGTGTGACGGCGCGCTTCGACGGCCCCGTCCCCCTCGGCCCGGGCTGGCGCTTCGAGGCGGACCAGCCTGCCGCTGTGCCGCCACGGCGAAACGCCGTCAACTCATTGCGGGGCGGGGGGGCGGACAGCAGCAGCAGCAGCAGCAGCAGCAGCAGCTCCCTGCTCCCGCTCCACCAGGGCTATGCGGTGCCGCTCGCCGGCGCTGCGAAGCCTCCTGTATGGATATTTCCCGACGCGGAGCTCATCGCACCGCACAAGCCCAAGCGCAAGCGCCCTTCATCGCACAGGACGACCTCCTCCTCGCAGCCCGCCACTGAAAAGAGCCCCACCGGCAGTAACAGCAGCAGCTCGGTGTTGGATAGACCCGCGGCTACGACGATCGCCTCGGCGCAGCAGGAGGCGGTGATACAGCCTATCCTGCGACGAGAGAAGGTGGGAGGCCACAGAAGGAGCGCCGCGCCGGCATCGGAGGCGCTGAACAAGACGACCCAGACGGCGTCGCCGCCTGCGGGGGGAGAGGCATCGCTGCTGGCTGCCGTGCCGCTGCCACCGCTTCCGGCGCTGCCCGATGCGCTGGAGGCCGGCGCCTCCGATGGGGACCTGGAGCAGGAGCAGGAGCAGCACCTCCTCCGCAGAAACGTCGGCTCGCTCCGAGACGACACGCAGATACAGCTTAGCGACGTCGTGCGGCACCTCCGCGCGGAGCTGCTCCACAACGAACGAGAACAAGAGCGACGGAGCAATGATAAGCGGACGAAGAAGCAGCGGAGAAAGAAGCAGCGGAGAAAGAGCGGCGCAGCGCCCAACGTTATCTGCCAGCCTCCACTGCCCGCCGTCTCTCCCCTGATTCTGATGCCAAGTTCTCAAGTGCCGCTGGCCCTACAGATGTACAGCCCCGCCCCACCAACAGCAGCTCCGCCAATCCCTCAAAGTACAACTGCTGCAGAATTGGTCGCAGCGGCTCGTCCATCTCCAGCTGCCCCTGCAGTTGTTGTAGGCGCAGCACCTGCTCCTGCAGCAGCTGGTGCAGCGCCTTTGCCGGCAGCTGTAGCAGGAGATTTCTCCCGGCGGGCCTCCGAGTCGTTCGATCGCGCCGGGGAGGCAGAGGTTGGCAAGCTGCGCAGCGCTATTGAGGGCCTTCACGGAAACCTGGCGCAGCTCCAGCTGGAGACCCACAAGCAGTTGCAGGAGGCCCGCGACTCCATGGCAGCGGATGTGCGTCGCTTGGAGACGGAGTATACCAAGAAGCTGCAGGCCGTCGGCGACGCCCAGCTGCAGGAGATCAGCCGGACGGCCCCTTACCGGCGCCGACGCCAGCACGATCCGCTGTCCATAACCAGCGCTCTTCCAGTTGGTACAGCGACGACCGTACCGCAGACGCAGACGCAGCAGGTCGTGCCGCCCATTTCCTTGAGCGCCTCGTCGCCAATAGTTTCTTCGCCACCGCCACCGCAGGCCGCAGCCACCGCGCCCCTAGCGCCGGCCCCCTTGCCTGCTGCTGCACTGCCTCATGTCGCCGCGGCTGAGGTGCAGAGCAGTGTCGTACCGCAAGAGCCGGCCGCAAGCTCACTCCAGCAGCCCGACCCTGTTGCGGCAGTGCGTGAGAAGGCGCTGGGCTTGTGGCAGTCTGAACTTCAAGCCGCACGGGGCGCAACGGGCATCCACAGCACAACGACCGCGTTGAGCCCTGCGGTGGCTGCGGAACTGACGCTGGTGGAATTGGAGTACGCCAACGGCAACGCACAGCAGACCCACCGTGGGGCTGGGCCCACCCAGCTCGCCCCACCGCTTGGAGCACTCGCACCGGCCTGGGTGCCTACCAGGGTTGACCCAGAGCCCCACGCTGAGGTGCCCCCGTTGCCGTTGCCCTCCGCACCAGTTGCAACTGCAGCTCCGGCCGCTGCCGCCTGCCTGTCGCACCAGCACTGTGGGGGTGACTGCTGTTGCGCCAACCACTGCCATGCCCATGCGCACCACTGCACACCCCGCGGCCTCAGCCCTCGACCACCAGAAAAGGGCCCTTCGAGGCGCCGCCGCACGCGGCCGGCCCTGCAGCGCGAGCAGGAGAACGAGCAACACCGGCTAGAGGAGAGGCAGCAGGCCGCAGCCCAAGCTGTTAGGGTGGTGGAGGCCGAGCGTGAGGAGCGGCGCCGGACGGAAGGCGAGGAGGCGCAGAGGTGCCGTGAGGCCGTGGAGTGGCTCGGAGAGCAGCTGCGGCGGACGGCGGCGTCGGAACAGAGGCAGCGCGCCAAGACGCTCCGCGCCCGCCAGCGCGTGTTGAAACGAGAACGAGAGCTGGCGGAAGCGGCACAGCGAGAGAAGGCAGCCGAGGCTCAGCGGGAGGCGGAGCGCCAGCGGCTGCAGGCGGCGCTGGACCACAAGAAAGCAGCGGAAGTAGCGGCCAAGTGCCGAGCGGCCCAGCGGCAGCGAGAGCGCGCGGCGGCCCGGTGTAAGCACGAGGAAGCGCTGCTGCAGGCCGAGGTGCAGCGGGTGGCGGAGCAGTTGCAGCGCGAGCAGCGCCGCCGGCAGGATGGGCTCGCCGAACTGCAGCGCCAGAAGAGGGTGATGGAGGCTGAGCAGGTGCGCCAGCTCCGTGCCCTCGAGGCCGCTGTGACGATGGAGAAGCACCAGGGCGACGAGCGGCTGGCGAAGGCGACGGACGAGGCCGAGGCGGCGCGGCGCCAGAGAGAACGCGAGCGGGCGGAGAAGGAGGGGCGCCTGGAGGAGCTCAAGGAGGCCATCGCGGAGACGCAAGCGCAGGCCGCGGCGCTGCAGGAGGAGCGGGACACGGCGGCGCAGCAGGCGGCGGCGGCGCTCGAGGCGCTGCACAGGCAGGGCGAGGAAGGACTCAGCGCGGCGCGGCGACAGCTGCAACTGCTGGGAGAGCGCGTTACTGGTCTCAAGGAGCAGGCGGCGGCGCAGCAGGCGGCGGCGCAGCGCGAAGTGGTGCGACTGGCCCGCCTTCGCGAGCATCAGGTCGAGGAGGTGCACGCGATCATCCGCCTGGCGAAGGAGACGGCGAAGGACGCTGCCGCCCGCCGCCGCGCCGCCGAGGAGCGCCGCGAGGACAACCGCCTGGGCCTCCCCGGTGGGTGGGAGTCTGGCGAGGAGGTTCAGCGCCTCACGGCCGCTGCCGCTGGATCGGATCACCGCCTTGTCGTGCTGCAGCTGGAGGAGCGCCGCAGGCGGCTGGCGCTGCAAGAGGGGGAGCTGCAGCAGCAGCGGGCCATCGAGGCGGAGCTGCTGCACCAAATGGAGGGAGCTGTGGTGGACATGCGGCTCCGGGTGCAGCAGTCGCGCCAGCTGGCCCCCGCCCTGGCCCGACAGGCCTCGCGCCGCATGGAGGCCCTACAGCTGGAGCATGAGGCGGCCATGGCGGAGCTCGGTACTCTCTTCGACGGCGTGCGGAAGAAGCTTCGAGCGGTGGAGACCACAGCCGAGGCGCACGCAGGGTCGGACAGCGCCGAGCAGCGGCTCCTGCGGGAGCGTCGTGCGAACAAGATGGCGGTCGCGCAGGCGGAGCTGGAGCGGCTGCAGGCGCGGGCCGCGCAGCACAAGAAGAAACTGCTGGAGGCGCAAGAAAGGAGTGCGAGGCGCCGCCAACGGGAACGAAAGCGACGGCAGTTGACGCGGCGGAATTGGAGTAGAGAGACGGACAGCAGCAGCAGCAGCAGCAGCAGCGAGGACGACAGCCGACTGCTTAGCTCCAGCACTTCGGAGTCCTCTCCTTCCCGGGTGGAAGAGCAGTGTGCACCAGCACTCTCCGCTCGACCGCTGCTGGCTCCACGATGCAGCGCGACGGCTGCAGGAGCCTCCGCCGCGCCAGTCGCCGGCGTCGGCGTCGCGCCGACTGCCCTGGTAGTGGTGCCCCCGGCACCGGCACCCCAATCCCCCCCCGAGACGTATGCGCTGCTTCAGAGTGACCTGGCGCTGTTGCAGAGCGAGTCCAACGCCCTTGCCCTTCTTCTGACCGAGCTGGAGCAGGAGACGAGCTCCTCCACCTCCACCTCTTCCGCCTCCACTTTTGCAGAAGATCTATAGATATCTCTATGCAACAAGTTTTTATTATTATTTTTTTTTTTTTTTATGGATTATTATTTTGCTTGCTTGTTTGTTTGTATTTTCGTACGCTTTCATGCTTAGAAGGATCGAATCCGACCCCACGTATCACTCTCCTCACTTAGACGTCGACATCACCCGCCAACCCAATGAAAAAAATAATATATAAATATATAAATATATAAAAGTTTGATGATATCCCTTCTCCTTCCTTTTCGATGGTGTGCACGGATGTTGCCTTGCGTTGTTTTCTATCAAAGTCTAAGTCTAAGCCTAAGCATCGGCCCCTCCCCTCTTTAATCCAACCCCTTCGCCTTCGCCTTCTTCTCTACTGCTTTGCGTTGCTCTCCGTCTTTCTGCAGGAAGACAGTGGCCATCATCTTCGGTACGCTCCGGTTCACCCCGCACCAGAGCAACTGCCGCTGCGAGTGCCGCTGCGAGTGCCGTTGCATGCGGACTGCACTAGAACGTTCTCTACTGGTACGCCGCAACGGAGAACTACCAGCCGGGACCTAACCAGCTACCAGCCGGGACAGAAGTTGCTTTGTTATTGTTATTGTCATATATAATTTTCTGTATAGAAGTAGATAGTAGGCTGCACAGAGTGCGGTAAATTTGATAGAACGGTGTGTGACAGCAAAGTTTTGGCAATATCGGAGCTGGAGCTTGCTCGTGCTTAGCGGAGCAGTGTAGTCAAATTAGTTTTACTGCTGGGCTTTTTTGGTTTTTACTGCCACCCACGCGGGTGACCCGAACAGACCCCAGCGCCCGGCGAACCGTTGTGCAGAGAAGCGTCTCAGAATACAATTTCTTATTTCTATTTTTTATTTTTACTATTTTCTTTTTGCAATTGATTACTGACGCGGAACTCATTATATGGAGACGGAGGGTGAATCCTTGGCACGGCACACGCGTACGGCTCTTTCAGACAACTTGTTTGGCTGCATCCCTCATCACGATGCGCGGGTGCCGCAGCCGCTGCCCGCCCTTTCCCCCGTGCTGAGATCATCGTACCATGCGATCGACGAGCTCAACGACTTCCATCTAGACCGCATGGGCCGCATACGGAGTGCCTGCGCCACGCGCGTCGCCTCGGCGCCACTGCCTGGGCTGAGTGGCGTTGCGGCGGGGCCCCAGTTCCTTCGGACGCTGCCCGGGATCGGCCTAGGAGCAGGCGTGGGCCTGGGGCTGGGTACGAGGGGTGCGCTGGGTGGCTTTGGCTTACCCCCGGACCCGGACGAGATCCTTGCGGCGCACGAGGCCGAGATGCAGCGCCTGCGTCTCCAGCCGGCCGTGTCGCACCCGCTGGATGCTCGCGTGGTGCGCCACGACGAGGAGCTGAAGCGGCTGGAGATGCAGCTCTCCAGGATGCATGAGCAGCTCGATGCGGAGGTGAGCACGATGGACCTCCAGGATGTGCACAAGGTGCTCGATTGCACTGCGCTGCAGGAGGCGGAGCGGCACTCCAAGAAAAGTCTGGCGGTGCTCCAGGACACCGTCGAGGAGCTCAAGAGGGAGGTTCGGGGGGCCGAGAGGGAGAAGGAGCGGCGGCGGCGCCGCAATGCAGAGAAGGCTCTGCGGGCGAAGCGGCGCCGCCGTGAGCTCCGCGAGCGGGAGCAGCGGCAGCGCGAGACGGAGGCGGCGTTGGTGCGCCAGCACGCCGCGGCTGTAGCGGTGGAGGAGGCCCGCAACGAGCAGCTGGAGGCGGAGCAGCGAGAGCGGGAGGCACAGCTGTCGCAGCTGCGGGAGGTGATGGAGGCGCTCCGCGGCGACCTGGCCGAGGCGGAGGGCAGCAACCGGGAGCTGGAGGAGGAGGCCCAGCACAAGATCCAGCTCGCCTCACGCCGATGGGAGGTGGAAATGGAGGGGTATCGCCACAAGATGAGCTCCCTCGTGGAGGACCTTGCGCACGCCAGGGAGGAGCTGCAGCGCACCGCCACCCTCGGACAGCAGCGGCGCGCCGAGGCTGAGCGCCGCCACAGCGCGGAGGTTCAATCGTTGCAAGGGGTGATGGAGGCAATTCGCCAGCACCTCAACGAGTCTCCCGCGACGGAGCCAGCAGCAGAGAGAGGGAGGCGCGTTGATTCGCCCCAAAGGGCAAACAGCGGCACACACCACAGGAAGGACGCCGAGCACAACAGCGAAGGCCGGCGACGGCGCAGCCGAAGACAGATGGACTCCTCGCCCCGCTCTCGTTCCAGCACCGCCACACACAAGCCCAGCAGCAAGACCCAGGCGCCGGCACTCCCACAAGTACCGCAACCGAGCCTGCCGCCCCTCGCTCTCCCGCCTGTTCGGCTACCGCTGCCAGGCCCAGCCGACCCGAGTATGGGCCCAGCCGACCCGCGCCCCTCCACCATATCTGTTGGCATCAGCCCCGGCGCCTCGCTGGAAAGACTGAAACTGCTCGCGGTGGAACCGTTGTCGACGCAGCGCGCCGTCTCTCCCCGGCCCCCGTCGCTGCCACCCACCAGAAACAGACTGCTCGGCAGCGGCGGGGTCGACGGGCGCGAGCAGTGGGCGCGCGACGTGGCACGCCACGCAAGGGTTTTCAAGGTACCGCCGGTTGCGCCGGTGGAAGTGCTCCGCGAGAGCTGCGCCGCACCCGCTGAGAAACAGCCCCAGCCCACTGAGACGGCCCCGATGAAGGACGTGGTGCAGTCTGTGGAGGCGCTCCGCCTGCAGGTCGAGGCCGCCGAGCGCTGCGACACCATACCGACGCGAGAGAGCTGCGGCGCCTCCTCTGCCGCCCTGTTGTCACAGGACAACGTGGCGAGCTCCACGCTGCTGGCTCAGCTGCAGGAGCTCCTTCCCGCCCTCGCCCTGGAGCCGGAGGTGCTGCCAGCACCTCTACCTGCTCCCGCACCGCCTCCAGAACTTGTTCCCGCAGTTTCGATGGAGACGGCGCCAGGGAAGAGCGTGGACGACATGCAGTTAGTGTTGGGGGAGATGGCGGCGCTGCGCCAGTCGATCGGCGCGTACCGCGAGAGCAATGAAGAGAACTTCCGCGCGGCCCAGATGGCCTTCGAGGCCGTGAAGGACACAAAGCAGCTGGTAGGGCATCCCAGACAGGCCATCCCGCGGAGCGCACCGCAGAGCTTTCTGCCCCCGTCGGCGCCTGCCTCCCTCGCCGCCACAGGGTCCGACACCCTGCGTCGTACGATGGCGTCTAGCGGCAGCGCCACGGTGGAACTGCCCTCCAGCTCCTTCGTCATTCAACGACAGCACGGCCCGACCAGCAGCGCGTCCAGCATCGACCGGCCGCGACTGCGGGGAGGAGCTCCAGGCCCTGTGCCCGGTCCACCTACAACCCCACCGCCACCACCGCCACCACCGCCCGTGGTCATGCAGCGGAGGGAGGATGTGGTGCAGCGTGTCGAGTCGTCCTGCCTGCACCAATTGCCGGAGCCGTAGAGCTCTCCGACTGTGGCTGGCCGCGCTGCGTGGGGGCTACCCCCGAAGGCCCCCGAAGGCTCAAATCATGTCTTCCAGCACCACAGCCACCTCACTCGCGTTCGCACTGTATAACAGAGAGAGGGCCGGAACGACTCCGCTCTGTGGTCTCTTTGCCGTTGAACGAACTTTCAACAACATTGAACAACTTTTTTTGCTGGGCCCAGTCATTTCTCCGGCCCTTTTGCACTCGGCGCCTAAAGGGCCGTTGCTACCGTGTAGCGGAATGAACGTCCCTCGTCCATTGTCCATTGTCTCTGTCCCTCTGCCCCTCTGCCCCTCTGTACCTCTGCCCCTCTGCCCCTCTGTGCCTTCTCACCACTTTGACCTCTTCTTACGCGTCTTAGTGCTATCAAAACGTGCCGCATAGGATCAGAACCAATTTGTTCCCCTCCCTCGCGAGCACCACCCCTTTTCCCCCGCGGTGAGCCACTGCGCTGCGTTGTTGTCCCGTGCGGCCCGTCGAGGAGGAGGCGTCCACAGTCATCCGCGTGAGGGCCGCACCCTACCACCAGTGACGGTGCTGCTCCAAGTGAGACGTAAGGCAGACAGGGTTTCGGTGGGAGAACTGCGGAACTCTTGCCTGCACCTCGTCAACATTCAACCTTATCATCATCATCAATATATATACACACACACATATACATATATATATATATATATATATATATATATATATATAGACATCATAGAGATATTGAGCATTCGTCGTACTTTAATCCCTTACGGCACATCTCGCCTCAGCGTGCAGATATACTTTCTGTGGTGTTTCGTTTGAAATATATACGTTTGTTATAATCGTAAACAACTGCTAAAAAGGTAAAATAAAGTGAAGTTTGTTTATATATACGATTGTTGTCATCTAATCTATATCGTAGAGAGGATAGATAGATATATAGAGAGATAGAGATAGAGATAGAGAGAGCTGCTGAAGTAGCGGCTGGTAAATGTCCTCCTCCCGATTCTCTGCTAACGGGTCTGGATCTGCCGGGCGGGGCGGCGCCAACCCCGACACCGCAACTTCGTCGCAGGCAGCACTCGGAGCTAGCACGGAGACCGCCCCGAGGGCCACCCAAGTGCAGCGCCTGCTCTCGGTCTACACTACGGACGGCGTGAGCCAGTTCCCCAGTGCCTACGCCTCCGTGGTGGAAGCTGGTGGGCACAGCGCCGCGGGGTCGACGGAGCTCGGATTGCAGCCGCCGCCCCTCACCCCGTTGCATCACAGCAGCATCGACCCGCCGTCGCCGCAGAGGATCAGCGAGTCCAGGCGGTCGGCCGACCCTCGGAGTGCCGTTCAGAACATATCGTCTGCAGCGGGCGCCGCCGGTGCCTCGCCGCAAGGCAGTAGCCTGTATTTGAATGCCGCCGGCCCAGCGCCCCCCGCCCCCACTGCCGCAGACGCTGTGCGCCACGTGAGAGACATGGAGACACACCACCAGGAGCAGCTGCTGAGCATTCGTAGCCTGCTGCGGGAGGACCAGCAGCACACATCGTTGGCGATGCACCTTGGTCCCTTCGCCCCCTTCCATAGCGTACCGCGGCCGGCATCTTCTCGCTTTGCGTTCATCCCCGCTGCTGCACCAGCCGCGGCGCCGCGCCAACGCTTTGGCCGCGCCAACGCTGCGCCGCCGGCGGCTGCCGCTGCGTCCATGTCGATCGCCCCCGGGATCCGGATCGGGATGGGGATGGAGATGGGGATGGACAGCCCCGAGCGGGTGCTGAAGGAGCACGAAGGGGAGATGATGCGGCTGGAGCGCGGAGCATCACCCCGTCCGACGGGGTCGCTGTGGCACTCCGGCCTGGAAGCGCTGCAGTCTCGCCGCGACCGCGAGTGGAAGGCCGTGGAGAGCCAAGTCGAGCAGTTGAACCAGCAGCTTGGCGCAGACGACGGCTGTGATGTGCGCTCTGTCCTGGCCACTGCCGGGCTGGAGGAGGCGACGCGAGCTAGTAAGGCGTCCATCGCGTTGTTGCACAGCACCGTCGAGGAGCTGCGCAACGAGGTGCGGGCGGGCGCCCGGGCAAAGAAAAGTAAAAAACGGCGCGCGGCCGCCGTCGCCCTCCGGCAGCACTTTCTGCAGCAGCAGTTAGCGCTGCAGGAGCAGCAGAAGCGTGAGTCCGACGCACTCGCTCTGCAGATGCGTATGGCGGCACAAGTAGAGGAGGACAGCCGCCGCAGGCAGCTGGAGGTGGACCAGCAGCAGAACGCAGCGCACCTGGTGCAGCTGGAGATGGCGATGGAGGCGCTGCGGAACGACCTAGAAGAGGCGGAAGAGAAAAATCGAGAGCTCGCCGCGGAGGGCCGGCACCAGGTCCAGACCGCAACGCACAAGTGGGACACGGAGATCGCGGACTACCGGGAGCAGATGCACTCCCTGGCCGCCGACCTCACGGAGGCGAGGGAGGCGCTGCAGCAGTCGCTCTTGGACGGCCGCCGTCGCCGTCAGGAGGCCGAGCGCCTCTACCAGCAGGAGGAGCGGGAGGTCCAGGATATCATTGGAGGCCTGCGCATGCAGATCGACAACCCGCCCGCCCCCCTAGGAGTGGACATTAATATCTCGCCACTGCGTCGCCACAGCCACGGCCATCGGCGCCGGCACGGCCATCGGCGCCGCAAGAGTTTGACGTCGAGCTCCAGCACGAGTTCCACGAGCAGCTCGACAAGCGGCTCGAGCAGCTCCAGCAGCGGCCGCCATCACAGCCGGAACCAACGGGTGCCCGCGCCACGGCTGCCCAAAGTGTTCCCTGGCGTTCCTGTGCCGGAGGTCCCCCCAGCGCCGTCGCTGCCGCCAGCTCCGCTGGAGCCGCTGCACGAAATGCCGCCGCCGCCCCGCATCGCTGCGGCGGTGCCGCTCACCATCAGCTCTTCCCGCTCCCGTGCTGCCGAGCTCGACTCCACCACTTCCACGTCTCCTTCCCCTCCTAGGAGCTTGCCCTGCCCTCCTCCTGCAGTCCGTAGCGCAGCGGCTCCCCTGCCTCCTCCCACTCCGTCAGTGCCCTGCGGCATCCCGCGCTCGCGTGACGCCCCCGACAGCCCCAGCTCCACCACAAGTGCGATCGCCGAGGTGCGCCACGCCGTCGATGCCCTGCGCCGCCAGATGGACGCCGCAGAGTACACCCGCACCACCGACGAGCCAGGCACGGCGCCAGAGGAGGCAGGCAGCGCCGTTGTTCGCCAGCTGTACGACTTGGTGCAGTCTCTCATGGATGTCCGCACCCCGCCGGACACTGTGGTAGCCGCTGAGCCCGTCGCGGCGCAGCTTGCGGGTGAGGCTAGTGAGCTACCCGTGCTGCTGCAGGAGCTGGCGGCCCTACGCGACGCCGTGCGCCGATACCAAGAGCGCAGTGAAAACAGCTTCATGTCGGTTCAGAACGCTATCGCTGCGGCGGCGCTCCGTCGCCAGAGAGAAATTGACCAGATTCGTGTCCCACTCAGCTCCCCCTCTACCTCCGTGGCGGGGACGGTGGACGACGAACTGCCGGAGGAGGACGACTTCGATGAAGACGTGGAGACGCCGCCCAGTGCAGCGGCCTGGATGGTCACGAGCCGCAGCCACCCTCCCTCCTCCCAGTCGGCACACGTGGACCATGGCGTTCCAGCCCCACGCTGCTCGTCTCTGCAGACGCTCGCCGGTGGCGTTCTTCGGTCTGAGCGCTACCGCGAGTTGATGGAGTCCATGCGACAGCGAGGGACGGCCCGGGCGGCGGTGGCGGCGAAATTGCCCCAGCCCGAGCTCGTTGACGGTGCGGCAGCCGGCGTCCACAGGCCGCGTGGGCTCGTCGACTACACCGCCGATGGCGGCGCCGCGACCTCAGGTGATGGGGAGGACAACCGGGAGCCTTCAAAGGGCAGACGGCCACGCCGGCAGGAGTCGGACGAATTCGAGTCCGACGCGGGCGACAGCATTTTGTGGGTAAAGCAGGACAGCGTCGATGAGATATCCACACCCGTCATTCACTTGCGCCATCAGTACCAAACACCGCCCACCCCCTTTATCCCCGAGCAGCAGCAACAGGCAGCCCCGCCCACAGCATACACAGCAGGCGGAACAACTGCATCTCCAGCTCCGCCGTCAGCGTCCGCCTCGTCCCTCCCAGAACGCGGTGACGTTCGGCTCCCATGCCAGCCGGCCCCGGCCCCGGCCCCGGCCCCGGCCCCGCCACACCGCAGCAGCAGCAGCAGCAGCAGCAGCGATGGGCGTGGCGCTGGCGGCGCCCCTGTTCGAGCTGGCGCTTCCCCATCGGGGGCGCGGCGCCGGCAGCAGCGGGAGGAGGCTCTGCGCCGCCATAAGCAGGAGGTGGCGCGGCTGCACCAGAGCATTGACGAGATCAATGAGAAGCGGCTGCGGGAGCGGCACCAGGCGGAGGCCGCCCAAGAAGAGAGCGAGCGCCGACACCGCGAGGAGGTCAAGCGCCTCGAGCGTGCCCTGCGGCAGGTCCACAAGCAGCAGCGGCTGCAGGCCAGGGACAGCACCGCGCCCTCACAAGAAACGCCGCGAGAGATAAAAGAATCGCCCCAATCGGGACCCGGATCCGTTGCTGCTGCAGCGGAAGCGGCCCAGCAGGCGAACGGCTCGCCGGCGGGCCTCCCGTCATCCCCACGGCCAGAGAAGGCGACACGGACGGCGGAGGAGGCGACGCAGCACCGTCAAGGGGCGGATACCGAGTTGCCGGGGCGGAGCCGACGCGCTTCCACCAGTCCCTCTAGCGAAGATCCGAGACGGCTGCTCGAGACCATGAATGCGCTCACCCTCGAGGTGAAGGAGGTCTCGCAGCGCTTAACAGAAATGGCGGAGAAGGCGGACGGTCCCCCATCACCGCAGCTGCCGCTGCTGGAGCAGCAGGTGGCCGTCCGCATGGAGGCCCTGCAGGAAGCTTTCCACGGCCGCATCGACCATTTTGAGGCACTGATCGACAGCCAGCGCCATCCAGCGGGAACCCTCCCCGCTTCCCGCCCCCAATCGAAGCAGGAGGAGGACCCACTGCAGTTGGAGCAGCAGCAGCAGCAGCAGCAGCAGGAGGAGGAGGAGGAGGAGGCTCAAGAGATACGTCCGGCCCCCACGCCTCACGAGCGAGAGATGGACCTGGTGCCGCCAAAGAGCCCGTCTCCTACCCCGTCTCTGCCACCCGACCTGGATACGTCGCGCTACGAACCGCCGGCGCCGCAGACGGATGCCTCCAGTACCCCCCCTGACGCAGACAACAAAGAAGGCGAGCACGAGCTGCCGCAGGCCGCCAGAGCGCAGCGGAGCCCCCACGTGGAGCCGTCCGCCACGCGTGATGGGGCGCTGGTGCGCCTCGTTTCTGAAGAGGCTGCCGCGACGCACGAGCGTGAGCGGCTTCTTTTTGAGCGGCAGCGCGAGCTGCACGCGGCATTAAGCGGCATGCAGGCAGAGATGCGTGTCCTACGCCTTCAGCACCGGCAGGCGCTCGAGCAGGTTCGCCAGGCTCGGCGCACCGGCCAGCACGGTGTCGAAGACGCCACAGCCGCCCTGAAAGACGTGATGATGGAGGTGATGTCCAAGACAGCGCTGCAGCAGCAGCTGGAGACAGGGCGGCGCATAGAGGCGGTTCGACGGCTCTTCATGGAACTGGTGCAGCTCGCGCCGGAGGTGGCGCCTCTGCCGGGTCCCTCCCCACAGGAACTCGACGCGCTGGAGAGCATTCGACAGGAGCTTCAGAGCCTGCGCCGCGAGATGACACAAGACTGGAACCAGCGCGCTGCACCACAGGCGCCAGCGCCCACCGAAGCAAGTGGGGGGGCCGGGCTGACCCCGCCTGAGATTCCAGCGGCGCTCGACAGCCGTCTGCAGGGGCTGGAGGAACAGATGCATGAGCTGCTCCGCGGGATGCACCAGCGGGATTTAGCGCCTCCGGATTGGCGCGCCCCGCCGGCAGCAGGTCCGGCGGTGACGGCTCCGGGTGCGTCGCTGCTGCTGAGGCCGGCCGATGCGCCTGCGCCGTCAACAGCGGAGACGGGGCTGCTGCAGCCCTTCCAAGACGAGCTGAAGCGTCTCAGGGCGCAGCAGTGCGTGCTGGAGCAGCATCAGCTGGAGCGGGAGGGGCTCCAGAAGCAGTGGGAGAAGCAGCAGGAGGCGCAGCTAGAGAAGCTGCGATCCCTTATTGAGGAGGCCAAGACGCCGCTCTCGAGCCCGCGGGCGGATGAATCGGCCCCAAAGGTGTCGGCTATAACTCGGGGGCTAGAGGAGCAACTCCGCTTGCAGCAGGAGACGCATGAGGCGGAGCAGCGCCGTGCCGAGGAGCGGGACCAGCTCTCCCGCGTTGAAATGGAGCGCACCAGGCAACGGATCGCAGCTCTACAGGAATCCATTGATCGGTTGGTGCAGCAGCAGGGGGAAGTGGCAGGTGCAGCCCCGCAGAGACCTACCGCGGTGGAGGAGCCGCGCCGTTCCTCACCCGGAGCCGCTTCTTCACAGTTCAAGATCCTGTCGGAGCAGTTGGATACGCAGCAGCAACACCTGGAAGAGGTGCAAAATGGAATCGAGGTAGCGATTCGGCGCCTCTCCGCCCTGCAGTCCAAGGTAGGAGAGCTGGCCCCGCACGGCGGCGAGGCGGAGCTCAGCGATGGCTTGCGTCGCAGCCTCAGTACGCTGCACTCGCAGCTGCAGCAGCAGCTGGAGGAGTCCCCCGTCCAGCTGGAGCAACACCGCGCTCTGCTGGGTGAAGTAAAGCACTCACAGGACGCGATACGGGCGCTAGAGGACCGCATCGAGGCGCTTCAGCGAGTCCTTCGCCGCACGGCAGAGCTGCAGCGGCCGGACTCGCTCTACAGCGCCTCGGCCGGCTGCGTTCCACCGCTTGCTAGTGTGATGGAGCAGCGCTCGGCGTACGTTGCGACGCGGCCGTCTGCGTCTCTCGGGGCGGACAACTCTTTCCTGACGTCCCGCCAGCCCTCCGCACGGTTCACGGACCAGCCGGAGCCCCAACTGCCGGCACCTATTTCCACGCAGTGTAGCGCCAGTACGGCCCCCAGGTCCACCCCTGAGGACTCGTCGTCCCCATCGCCTAGCACCACGCTCTCTCGCCCCGCAACCTTTATCGACCAAGGCTGGCAGCACCCGGCCTCCTTCGAACCCCGATGGGCGGAGTCCGAGCGCGTGCCTTCGGCCCGAGCTATTTCGCAGCGAGAGATGCCGGAGCTGACGGCGCGGGCCTCCCGCTCTCTGCTCCACAGCACTGAGGCATCCCTCAGCCTGCGCGACGCCGACTGCGCTGCACAAAACCTACCAGAGCAGTCCACAGCGCAAGCTGTTGGGCTCGACAGACAGACGTCGCAGTACATGGAGAAGGAAGGGATCACGTCGCCTGGTCTGGTGCAGCCTGATTCCTTTGCCACACAGTGGACCCAGCAGCCTTCTGGCCACTCTTCCGAGGTGTCGCCCCCCCAACTGCCCAGCGCTGATGCCAGAGCCTCCCCGCAGCTGCAGCGAGTATTCTCGCAATCCATGCAGGGCACCACACCATCTACGGCCGCTTCATCCAAGTCATCCTTCCCACAAGTCCCGACCGACCCTGCGGCGGTGCTGGACGGCAGCGGACCACTCCCAGCAGCTGGGAGAAGGAAACCGCCGCCCCGCTCACTTCGCAGCAGTGCGTCGGCCTCGCAGCAACGCACCTCCGGCTCCAGCGAGCATACTACACCAGAGCGGTCCACAGCGCTGGATGCCCCGCAAGCTGTTGGGCTCGACAGACAGACGTCGCAGTACATGGAGAAGGAAGGGATCACGTCGCCTGGTCTGGTGCAGCCTGATTCCTTTGCCACACAGTGGACCCAGCAGCCTTCTGGCCACTCTTCCGAGGTGTCGCCCCCCCAACTGCCCAGCGCTGATGCCAGAGCCTCCCCGCAGCTGCAGCGAGTATTCTCGCAATCCATGCAGGGCACCACACCATCTACGGCCGCTTCATCCAAGTCATCCTTCCCACAAGTCCCGACCGACCCTGCGGCGGTGCTGGACGGCAGCGGACCACTCCCAGCAGCTGGGAGAAGGAAACCGCCGCCCCGCTCACTTCGCAGCAGTGCGTCGGCCTCGCAGCAACGCACCTCCGGCTCCAGCGAGCATACTACACCAGAGCGGTCCGCAGCGCTGGATGCCCCGCAAGCTGTTGGGCTCGACAGACAGACGTCGCAGTACATGGAGAAGGAAGGGATCACGTCGCCTGGTCTGGCGCAGCCTGACTCCTTTGCCACACAGTGGACCCAGCAGCCTTCTGGCCACTCTTCCGAGGTGCAACCCTCCGTATCACTACCAAGAGAGGAAGGTGATGCGAAGTGCGCGACGGTACAGGACCGGGAGCGGACGACGTCGTTCCTGGAGGGCCTTAGCGAGGCCGACGAGCCGCTGCTGCGGACGGTCTCGGAGAGGGAAGTCGCCCACCTGGCGCGCCAGGAGTCCCACTCTCTGTGCAACGCCGCTTCGCCGTCGCACACTCCGGCCCCCTCCGCCTCCGAGCGCGAGCTGCGCCAGAAGCTGGAGGCGGCGAGCGAGTCCATCGCCGACGTGCACCGCCGCATGAGCGGCCTGGAGTCTGCGCTTAAAACAGCGATGCGGCAGCGAGCGCAGTCCGCCCCTGACAGCGGACGGGCGAAGTCAAGCCCGAGACGGCAGTCTAGCCCTTTGAAGCAGACGAGCCCTCGAAGCGCGGGGAGCACGCGGAGCCCTAGCAGCAGCTCGCCACTTCGCGCCCGTCGCGATGAGGCCGAGAGAAGGCTGACGCAGGAGATGAGCCGCTCCAACGACGCGATGAGAGCTCTCCAGACGCGCGTGCAGCACCTCCAGGGTGCGCTGGAAGCCTCGGATGTGCAGCGCCAGCGGTCCGAGCAGGCGCAGACGCGGCAGCTGAGGGAGGCGTGCCGGGATGTTACGGCGCTGCACAAGTCGCTGGACCATACCCAGGAGGAGCTGCGCAGGACCCAGCGGCTGCGCGAGCAGGCGGAGAAGGCGCTGTCCAGCGAGGTGCAGGAGTCGAAACGTGCGATGGATGCCCTCGAGTCCCGGGTACGACAGCTCCAGAAGGAGCTCAACGAGGTCGAGAAGGGGCAGGAAGATGAGAGTAGCAGACGCGGTGAGGCGGCCGTGAAGAGTGCCGCCAGTGAGGCGGTGCAGGAGCTACACAAGGAGCTCTACGGTGCTGAGCTCGCCGTGAAGACCCTCCAGGGCAGAGTGAAGCAGCTAGAGGAGGCGCTGGACAAATCTCGGGGAGACCAGGAATCTGCTGCCCGCCGGCAGGGCAAGACAGACAGGCGCGTCGGGGAGCTGGATGCCACCATACGCGAGACACAGCGGCTGGAGGAGCAGCAGTCGAAGCAGGAGGAAGAAATAGCGGCACTGCAGCGCCGCGTGGAGCGATTGCAAGCGCTGCTGGCCGAGGAGCGTTCCAAGTCCGTACGCCTCGCCTCGTGTCCCTCGTCGTCCATGGGCGGCGCTGCATCATCACGCGCCGCGTCGCCACGGTTGGCTTCGCCGCAGGCCCCGCTAGAGTCTGCTGCGCGGGTGGAGGACAACCGCCCTCTTCCCTCCGCAGGGGTCCAGAGGTCGCTGGAGCTGGAGCGTCTGTCGTCGCAGCCGATGCAAGGCACTGAAACACCGATGCTGCCGACTGTGAAGCGCGCGACGGTACAGGACCGGGAGCGGACGACGTCGTTCCTGGAGGGCCTTAGCGAGGCCGACGAGCCGCTGCTGCGGACGGTCTCGGAGAGGGAAGTCGCCCACCTGGCGCGCCAGGAGTCCCACTCTCTGTGCAACGCCGCTTCGCCGTCGCACACTCCGGCCCCCTCCGCCTCCGAGCGCGAGCTGCGCCAGAAGCTGGAGGCGGCGAGCGAGTCCATCGCCGACGTGCACCGCCGCATGAGCGGCCTGGAGTCTGCGCTTAAAACAGCGATGCGGCAGCGAGCGCAGTCCGCCCCTGACAGCGGACGGGCGAAGTCAAGCCCGAGACGGCAGTCTAGCCCTTTGAAGCAGACGAGCCCTCGAAGCGCGGGGAGCACGCGGAGCCCTAGCAGCAGCTCGCCACTTCGCGCCCGTCGCGATGAGGCCGAGAGAAGGCTGACGCAGGAGATGAGCCGCTCCAACGACGCGATGAGAGCTCTCCAGACGCGCGTGCAGCACCTCCAGGGTGCGCTGGAAGCCTCGGATGTGCAGCGCCAGCGGTCCGAGCAGGCGCAGACGCGGCAGCTGAGGGAGGCGTGCCGGGATGTTACGGCGCTGCACAAGTCGCTGGACCATACCCAGGAGGAGCTGCGCAGGACCCAGCGGCTGCGCGAGCAGGCGGAGAAGGCGCTGTCCAGCGAGGTGCAGGAGTCGAAACGTGCGATGGATGCCCTCGAGTCCCGGGTACGACAGCTCCAGAAGGAGCTCAACGAGGTCGAGGAGGGAGGGCGGGTGCGGAGTACGTGCGGCGGGGGTTCAGCGCGGGAGCGCAACGACGACGCTGTGAAGAGTTTACAGAAGGAGCTCCAAGCGTCAGATGGTGCGCTGGGTGTGTTAAAGCGGCGCGTGGCGGAGTTGGAGGAGAGCCTTTCAAAGACCGGCCGGGAGCGGGCAGAGGTGACCATGTTTCAGAAGCGTAGCTATGACCCTGTAGCTATGACATCTCGCGTAAATGAACTGGAGGCGGCGCTGCAGAGGGCTCAGCAGCAGTTGGAGGGGGCACTTTCCCAGCGTGACGAGACGAAACGGCTGCAGGCCCAACAGTCGAAACAAGGGAATGATTTGTCTGCGCTGCAGCGACGCGTGGAGCGCTTGCAGAATCGTCTCGACAGGAACCCTTCCTCGTTATCTCCTCGGGCGACGAGCGTTCAATCCACAGGCGCGCTATCCTCTTCGCGTTCAAGGCGGATGTCTGCTCCACAGTCAAAACACAGCGTGCCACCGCCGCTGTCGGTCGAATTGTCGTCAAGCGCCGCGGGGGAAGTACCGGCGGAGGTGCAGCAGTACATTGATCAGCTTCAGTTCAACCTGAAGACAGCCCAGCGAGAGTTGGAAAGTGCCGTGCAGAAGCGCGACGCGGTGGAGGAGGCACTGATGGAGAACGCCCAGCAGACGCCTGCGCTGCGCGCCCTTCAAGAGCAACTGCGGGAACTTCAGCAAATGGTCCAGCAGGAACGTGAGCAGCACGCACGACGCGTGGAGGAGGTGCTGGAGGGGCGGACAAGCAGCGAGGACGCCCGGCGGGAGATGCTCCGAGAGCGGCGCGAACGGCGAGAAAAGGGTAAGGAGCGAGACAACGCGGCAAAGGCAAGGGGGAAGGCGAGAGACGTGGAGGAGGAGCCGCAGGTGCCCACACACCGGGATGACGGGCCCTCCACCCTTTCACTAGAGCGCCCAGACGACACGGCCCCGCAGCACACGCACTTCACTGATGCGCCTCTCGCATCGTTCCATGATCCAGCGGAGGACAGCGGCGCGCACGATCACGATCGCACGCCGCCGCCGCCGCAGCCGTCCCCCATCCTGATGTCTGCCTTGGAGGCGGCAGGCAGCGTGGCGGATCCTGCGGCGAAGCGCTGGCTGGAGAGCCGGATCCACGAGGCCTCGCCCAACTGTACTAAGTCTAAACGGCGGCGCTCCAAGCCCGCCAAAGAGTGGAACGGGTCTCTGCACTCGGGGTCACAGCACGAGACATCCCCAAGGCCACAACCAAAGGGGTCCTATCGCACTCGGTACGTTGGCGCCACAGAATTCACGATTCGCTCAAGCTCGGAGGGCGTGCCGCCGCCGCAGGGGAAGGGGGACGACCCGCACAGCTCCGGCCGCACCAGCAGCGAGGCGCCCATCCACAGCTCAGCCGAGCGGGATGGAACCCACAAGTCCCTCGGCGGCGGAAACGAAGCGTACCAGCCCTTCGAGCTGCAGATGCCCGCCAGGAAGGGGCGCAGGCACTCCGTCGCGACGTTCCACGAAAGGGTCACGTCGCCGTCGATGCGGCATCTTCCAAAGTGTGAACTGCCCTCCGTCTACGGCATCAGCGAGAACGAGCTGCGCACCTTGCTCGCCGACACGAACACCGCCATGCAGGACGTGTCCAAGCGGATAGATCTGCTCCGCGTGGCGCTGCAGGAGATGGTGCGCAGCCGTACGCGGGCCGCGTCCCCCAGCTCCGGCCTGGACGGCGCGAACAGCAGCCACGCCAGCGGGCACGTGCTGCCCACCATGCCCAGCGCCTCGCGGGCAGAGATGCAGAGGAGCGAGGCCGAGGTGCACGTGAACCAGCTGCTCGCGGAGTCCAAGGGGGTGCTGAAGGAGTTGTATGAGAACGTGAGAGGAATGCAGCTGGCGCTCGACGAGGCGAAGAACGTTCAGTCGACGAACCCCGCAGAAGCGTACAAGACGCTCAAGGCGGCACAGAAGCACCTGGTGCGGCAGTCGCGCTATTGCGACACGTTCCTGATGGGCTTCGAAGACCGGCTGCGGGAGCTGCACTGGACGACACAGATGGTGGAGAAGGAGAGGGTCAAGGTGGCCGAGTACCTCCGCTCGGTCAGCTCGCCTCGCAGGAACCCGATGGGCGCCGCCGCCAAGAAGCTCCAGGATGAACTGCGCACCGCGGAGCGCACCGTGGGCGTCCTCAAAGGGTACACGCGCCGACTGGATCGCGTTCTCACCCGCTCCGAGGCATTGGAGAAGTCCATCGCTGCGGCAACCGATAGATCGAAGCACGAAGCCGAGCGGTCGGGCTCTACGCAGGTCTCGGAAAAATCTCTGCTGCGCCGCAGGAAGGCGGTGAAGGAGATGGCCGACAAGCTGCAACGCTCCCGCCAGGCGCTCCGAACGCTGCGGACGAGCATGCAGGCGGTGAAGGAGCAGCTGGATACCGCCACCCTCGCCGCGGAGGGCCGGCCGCCGAACAGCAAAGAGGCGAAACGGGTAGTGGAGCTCCACGACCTGCTCTCCCAGTCCCAAGAGGCCTTGGCCAACCTCCAGCAGCAGGTGGCGCTGCTCGAAGAAAACCTGCTGAACCCTGCCTCGCCCATCTCCCCCTCCACGTACAACGCATCGGACGAGTCCCTGCAGCTGAGCAGCGACACCGCGGAGGAGGTCGGGAGCCCGCACCAGATCCTCGCTCGACGCAAGGAGCGCGCCGTCATGGACCTCCGGGCGCTCCAGAGGGCGCTCGCCGTCGCGGCGAAGGAACGTGATCAGCACCTGCGGGATGCGCAGATGCAGCGAGTCCGCGCCGAGCGCGGGGTGATCCAGCGTAAGGCCGGCCTCGACGCATTGCAGCGCTATATGGAAGCCGCGATGGTGACCGAGGGCTCTGGGGGGCGGCAGCAGCAGCGGGACTACAGGCACCACATGCAGGGGCTCCAGGAGCGCTACGACGAAGCCAAGAAATTACTGGATGAGCACATTGAGGAGTCCCGGGCGGAAGAGGAGGCGAACGGGCGACGGCAAAAGACGCTGAGGGAGCGTGTGAAGGGCCTCGAGCACGAAATTGTGGCGCAGCAGCTCAAACTGAACAAGCTCAACAGCATTCCCTCCCCCAGGATGAAAAAGAAGAGGTATCGTACCTCCCCCTCCCCCTCCCCCTCCTCCTCCTCCCCGCTCGTGAAGAAAGAAACCGAAATTGCCATCGGGTCCCCCGCGAGAAGGAAGCGGAAGCCAAAGGTGGACACCGGCAGATATCCCTCGCCGACGACCAGCCTGCCCAGCGACACGGAGAGCCGCGACCCGAGCCGGGAGGTGATGCGGAGCCGGCTCCGGGCCCTCCTGATGGAGCTGGAGATGCGTGAGCAGGGCTACAGGCGGCCCCATTACCACACCCCGAGACAGCAGAAGCACGCGGAGATGGAGGAGCGCCGGCAAGTCGCAAGCCTCAAGCGGCGCATCGCTGCGCTCAAGAAGGACCTCGTCCATCTCTACGGGGCGGTGCCGACCAATATGTGTTCCCCCGTGATCCCGTCGCGGCGCAGCAGCAGCCCCCACTTCGATCATCCGAACCTCTTCTCCACCGCACGGCCGTCCTCGGCGGAGCTGTCGTCTAGGTTGCGGCGCGGCCGTTCAGGTTACGTCCCGCGGCCCCCGCCGGCCGGCGCAACGCCGCCGCCGTCGAGTGGACGGCATCGCAGCGCGGATACCCTGCAGCTGTCCTCGGCCAGCACCTCACCATCGCGTCAGCACTCCTTGTCCGCGCCGCTGGTTGCGGCAGACATGGGATACCGGGTGTTCACCATGGTGGAGGGGTCCAACTGGCTCCAGGAGAAACGGCGGTTGTCGGCCCTCTCGCCCGGCCGCAGCGACGCCGACGAGGCCATCCAGTGGAACCGCGGCGGCGGCCAGCACACAGACTACCGCTCCGGTGCCACCCCGCGGCCGCCACCACAATCCCCTCCGCGGGAACGCCGGCCGCCTCCCCCGCACGCGCAGACCCCCACCCGCGGCCGGTACGTGCCGAGACAGCCGGAGCGCTCCACGCCGCTGTTGGAGGAGTCTCCCCCCCTGTTGGATCGCACCCCTGTGCAGCGCCGCGTTGCCGCTAGACAGCGAGGCCGCCAGCGCTCCTCTTCCTCTCCGTACAGGCAGCAGCTCTCGCGCGGTCGCACCGGCATCATGCAGCAGCACCACGAACTGGGCTACGTTCCACCAAGCAGCCGGCGACGCAACCGGAGCACCGCCGGCACCCCCTCGCCGGAAAGCGCGTACTCAAAGTTTTTTGAGAGAGCGCCCCCGAGCCGCAGCCGGCGACGCAGCCGCTCCCCCTCGCCCTCGCGGCGCCACGCAGCGGCGGAGGCGCTGTACGAGATGGACCACGACCGCTTTGGCCATCTACTCAATCGGCACGGCTTCTTTGGGGAGGCGCCGTACCGCATGCTGCGGCCCTCCCGTCGTAGGCTGTGAGCCAAACAGTCAGCCAGACACCGATAGAGAAGAAGCTAGTCCGACCAACACCAAGATCAACAAGAACAAGAGAGTAATATATATATATATATATATATATATATATCTATATATATATAGGTGTCTGTCCCACAACTGGGGTCTGTGTTTCGTAAAGACGTGGCGCTGTGTCTCGTTTGTTGCTCGTTCTGTCGCTGTTGAGCACCTCACTTCACGTCCTCCTCTCCTCCGCTTTGTTTTGTTCTTACTTGCTTTTCTGTTCGGGGGCGGACACCCCACAGGGTCTTCACCAGGGAAGTGACCCCAGCAGGCAAAAGGAATTCTTGTGGATCACCACCCGCACCCGTACCAGTAGTCCCGTACCTCTGGGGGTAAGGTGGCCCGAGTGAGCTGAGGAAACTCTAGAGGCCTAGCCGATCCAGTGATCGAGCGGTTCCCCCGTCGCACCGCAACGCAACTCTCTAAAGATTCACGCGAATCGCCTCATATTTGATGGACAGAAACGGTACAAACAGCAGCTCCTTCTCTAGCTTACTCACCTCTCTGCAGCGCATCTCTAGTGGTAGGAGCTCTCTGTCGCCGGAGCCGCGGGCCCCGTACGGCGTGAAGCCCATCACACCCACCACACACCCAGCCCCCGCACCTACCAAGGCCGTTGCACCTGCTGTTTCCTTCAAGACCACCCCTATCAACCTCTCTCCGCCCACGCAGGCCCCGGCGCCGAAGATCCCTAGCAGCAGCGCACCGTTGCGGCGCCGCGCGCCACCCACACAAGTGTCCTCGCGCAGTCAGCAGAGCGGCAAGTCCACGGCTGTGTCGGGTGCGGCGAGCGAGTGCACCCCTGTTGTGCAGGATACGGACGGCGGCAATCTGGGCCATCTTATCCCGTCTCTGGCGGCCGCTACTGCTTCTTGTTTCACCACGAGCGCCAACCAGGCAGGCATCCTTGCGACATCTCTCAGTAATAGCAATCGCCTGCTCGGCGCTGGAGCCGAAGTCCCGACACAGCTAACGCCGACCCTCGTGGTGCCCCCCGACAGCATCAACGTCTCCCCCCAGGTTGCTCACCTCCAGCGCAAGAGCGCCCGCCCCATCAGCCCTGGCGCCACGAGCAACTCTCGGTCTCTCCCGAGTTTCACCGTGCAAAACCCAGCGGCCCTCAAGGCAGAGCAGGAGGTGCATCCAGTACAGAACAGCGCAGGCCCACCGAGCACCCCTCCCGCCCCGCAACAGGCGCCAAACAAGGCCCCCTCTGCCTCGGGCGTCAAACCGCCTCTCCCCGTCGCTCCACCGGCAACGGACAACAAAGGTGTAGAGGGGAAAGCCCAAACGGCAACGGCACCGGCACCGGCACACCCTCTTGCCCGGCCCCCAAAACAAGGGAGCACCGCACCCAAACCGACCCTTGCGCAAGCAGCACAGTCATCCAGCAACACGGCGAGCCACATGGCCCCCAGAACCAGGCCGGTCCCACCCCCGGGCAGCGCCACACACAACACACAAGACCCCGCTGAGCTCTCGGACTCGCTCGACACGATCACCCTGGACACCCCCACCGAGATCCGGGTCGACCCGTACGACAGCCAGCCCCCCCGCCACCAAGGCCGCTCCTCCGTCGTCGACCTCTCACAGTCGGAAATTATGTTCCGGCTGCCTCCGCGGGAGGCCATCAAGCGAATGAAGCAAACTCCGGAGGTCAACTATGCCATGCCCCACCCCTCCGGTCTTCCACGCCATCCCTCTGGCCTTGAGCCCCGAAACACAGGCACCAAGCAACGCCAAGCAGAACACAAGCGGCCTGGAGGCCAGGGATACGGCATCCCCGTGGAGCCCAGCCGCACAACGCTGCGTGTGCACCACATCAAACAGAGCGCAACATTGGAGGACTCCGTATCCTCCGCTGGAAGCTCTGAGAACGGCGGGCGAGAAGAATCGATGGGCTCCATCTCCGACCAGGTCATCATGCACTGGATGCCGGCAGCATTTGAGAAGAAGGCGAAGGATCGGCGGAAGAAACGCTCCAAACGAGACAGAGTCGCTACCACCAAGGTTCAGCACTACCAAGCCCAGCAGCAACACGCTCAGCGGCAGCACAAACACTCGGGTCGTCAACCTCATTACCGGGAGATGGAGGAGCAGGTAAGGTCCGCCGCCGCCTCGACCAAGAACTATTCTCTCGTGCCGCCGCTGCCGTTGCCGCTGGGGTCCCCTATGCAAACGTCCGGCTCCCCCCACTCGCCGCGCTGCACCACCTCGCCGACGCCGATGCGCAGCCCAGAGTTCTTTAACCGCCCAGAGTTTCGCCACCTCCAGAGCCCAACGGGAGCGGCGCTTCAGGCCACGACAGCGGGGCCTGCAGGGATGCTGCAACCACCTGGATTTGCTCCCCCCGGCGCGAGCTATGGACCTGGACCTGGGCCTGGGGCTGGGCCTGGGGCTGGGCCTGGCCTGCCCTTTCCTTCTCCGCATCTTGGTGGTGCAGCGGAGTTGCTGGATCATCTCGTCGCCGGCCCCGCCTCCCTCGCCCGCCCCATCGTTTGGTTCTTCGGCGACTCCATCGAGATGGAAAAGTCCGACACGCCCATCGCTCCCGCTCCACCAGCCCCAGCCCCAGCCCCAGCCCCAGCCCCGCCTCAAGTGGATCCTCGCATGCTAAAAGAAATGCAGATGATACGGCACATGTTCCAGCAGCTGCGCGGACAAATGCTCGACATCCGCCAGCAGATGGAGGATGCCCTCGACACATATCATCAGCAAGTGGCGGCCTACATGCGGGCGCCTTCGAGCTCTCCGTCAAGCCCCTCTCCCTCCCCCAGCCCTCCACTGCCAGTACCTCTCCAGCCGCCGCCGCCAGCTCAACTGCCTCCACCGCCAAAGGTGAACCTCGATCCCATCCTGCGCTGCATCCGCGAGCTGCAGCAGCGCGCCCAGCGGCTCCGGGAGGAGGCGTCGAACATTCCACCGCCACCGCAGCGCCCGGCGCCGCCAGTGGGCGAACCGACCCCGGACCTGCCGCCGCTGCCGGACCTGCCGCCGCTGCACACCATGACCCAGCAGATGAACGAGGAGCTGGTCCATTGGCTACAACAAGCGTCGGAGCAGCTGAAAGAGGACTTGCTGGTGATGGTCGAGGCCAAGCTGGCCGAGAGCACAATGCTCGTTGAGGAGCTGCTGATGCCTGCGGCGGAGCAGTGGGACCCTCGCAGGGCCCGGCGTGCCTCGGCGCTGTCAGATGGTTCTCAGCCGTCTCTCTCAAGCGTCAGCGTGCTTGGTCTCTCGCGGGAGGCGTCGGGAGTGCTGGCGGAGTGCCAGGAGCAGGTGCGGGCCGCCGTAGCCGGGGTGGCCAAGGGCCTCGACGATGCGCTCAGCGAACTGCTGCAGAAACGCGCTGATGAAGAGGCGGAGGCAAAGGCGGACCGCAACGAACGCCGCGCGGCTGCCGTGAATCGGGCCGAGAGCGAGGCGCGGCGAGCGGACGAGGCGCGCACCGCGGCGGAGCAAGACCACGTGGCCAGCAGCGCAGCGCTTGCCTCGAAACTGGAGCTACTGATGGAGCAGGTGGAGGAGGAAATGGTGATAGGACTGCGGCAGGGGCAGCAGCAGCCCTCCCCGCTCTCCGGCCTGTCGTGGGAGGCAGAGATGGAGAAGGTGTTGCGTGCCGTGGTGGACGAGAGTAAGGCCAGCAGCGCCGTACTCTTCAGCCGTTTCTCGGAATTTGTTGCCACCACGCAGACACAGCGCCGGGCGAGGGAGCGGCTGGCCGAGCAGGTGATACTCCAGGCCTCCGAGGCGATTGAGCAGCGCCGCCACGAACATCAACTGCAGCTCCACGGCGTTGCCCAGCTCATTCACCGGCACCAGGAGTCCGCCAGCGAGATGGCGCTCGTCTTCCAGCGCAGAGTCGACGCCCTGACCGGCCCGGAGGAGGCGGGTGGGGCCGACACCGCGCTGAGCTCGCTGCAGCAGGCCGCCGCCGCCGGCGCCGCTCGCTTGCAGGGGCTCCAGCAACACATCGCGAAGCTCCTTGACGGCGCCGCACAGCAGTTTCGACTGCAAGTGGAGCAGCTCACCCGCCCGCTGGAGGTGGCCGAGGAGAGCGCAGGTGGAAAGAGCAGCGATGTCGTCGCCCGGCTGCTGCGCACCGTTGAGGCGCTGTGCGAGTCGGCCCAGGCCGCTGCGCCGCCCACCACCAGGGCGCCGCCCACCGCGGCGGGACCCACACCCACACTGAACCTACCCCCCCTCCTCACCCTGCCCTTGGATGCCTCCGCCCCGGCGAGAGCGGGACAGAGCCCGCTGGCCACCAGCTCTATCCGCCGCACGAAGCGCCGCGTCTTGAAGCGCCGTGCTGCTCCGCCGCAGCTGCCGCCGCTCTTCCTCGGCTATCCAATGCCGATGCCAGTGGCGGCGCCGACGCAGGCTCCGGAGCAGGCGTATGCCCCACCCGCGGCGCACAGCCCGCCGCCGGCCCGCACGCACAGCGGGGGCCGGTCGCCGTGCCAAGAGGAAGTCGAGCAGCAGAAACAGCTCGAGGCCGAGGCGAAGATGCTGAAGGAAAAAATTCGGCAGCTCCGCACAACACGAAAGCAGGAGAAGATCGCTGCCTTCCAGAAACGGCAACGCGACATTGCGGAGAAGGCGCATCGGCTGCAGCAGCTGGAGCAGGACCTCCGGCGAGCCGAGCGCGAGGCCGACGCCGCTGAGAAGTCCCGGCATCAGCTGCAGCGCGAGCTCGCCACCCAGCTACGAGACTTGCAGTTGGAGCAGCACCGCAGCGCCGAGGAGCGTTGCCGGACGATGGAGCAGCAGCAGCGCACCATCGAGCTCGAGCAGCAACAGCGGCTCGACGACCACCACAAGGCGCTAGAGCAGTACGAGATGGACGTGCGATCACACGAGAGAGTGGTGGCACAGGCCCAGCTAGAGGTGCAGCAGCTGCGCGCCGCCGTCGCAGCTCGTCAGCAGGAGTACGACAGCAGTGAACAAGCCGCCGCGGTCCAGCTTTCGGCGGTGGAGCAGCACAAGTCTCAACTCCTGGCTCAGCTGCGGCACGATGTAGAAGATCTCCAGCAGCGTGTCGAACGCTCCCGTCAACGCAAGCAAGGCGCCAGTGAACAGTCGCGGGCCGTGCAGGTGGCGGCGCAGCAGCAGCAGCAGCAGCTGGACATATTGCTGCGAAGTATCGGCCAGCGGCTACGCGACGCGCAGAGCCGCGCCACGCACACCGCCGCGGCCGCCTCGCAGGCACTCCACTCCGCACGACAGGCGCAGCAAGCGGCAGCCGCCGCCACGGCGCAGTACCTGCAGAGGGAGCTCTCCAGCGAGGAGCGCATGCAGCGGCAGTTACTGAACAGCGCCCGCGCCTCTCTCTCCCCCCGCGCTGCTTCCACTGCCGCCGCGCCCGCCATCGACGCCTCCGTGGCGCTGCAGCAGCTGCGGGAGCGGCAGGCGGCGGTGGCGCAGCACCTAGAGGAGCAGCAACACCAGCTCGAGGAGCACAGAGCGGTGCTGGACTCCTCCCGGGCCGCCTCGATCCTCTCGCCGCGCTTCGAGGGGCCGCTGCGGCAGGCAAGTCGCAGCCCTACAACCCCCGCAGCCGTTGCGCCGCTGCCGCTGCCGCAGCCCGCAGAGGGCGCCATCTCCCCCGCCTCCGTGGCGCAGGCCGAGAAGAGCCCCGGAGCCGCGGCCGGCTCTCCCGTGTCGCCACTGGACGCAGCGATGACGACGGAAGAGCGCCGCCGCTCCCACACCGCCGCACCGGCCAGCGAGACCGGCAGCACCGCTGTCTCCCCCTCGTCACGCTCGTCCCGCCAGCCTACCGTTGGGCTGGAGGAGCCGCCGGTGGACGAGCGCCGCAAGAGCGCCGCGACCAATGAGCGTGCGACGCACTCCGGGGCCCTCAGCAGCCGCAGCCCCTCTGTCGTATCGGTGGCGCAGCAGCCGCTCCATCTGCGGGCGGAAAGCGCAGTTCTGCCGTCCAGCAGCACACTCTTCACGTCTCCACACGATGTCATCGAGGCGGCACTCTTCTCGGAGTCCCACCGCTCTATTGGCAGCACCGGGCACCCGCCGCCACCATCGGCGTCGCCGTCTGAACCATCGCCGATGCCGTCGCAGCTGGGGCCTTTGCCCCTTGAAAGCAGCAGAGGTGCCGTCTCCCCGACGCGGGAGCGCCAGGCGTCTCGCAGCGGCGCTTTAGAGGCGTCGACGTCATCCATGCGGTCGTCGTTGGGAAGGCGGCCGAGTGGCGTCCACACCTCGTCTCGGCGCGGGAGTCGCCGCCGCTCTGAACAGTAGCAGGAGCGCAGGCCACGGCGCAGCTTCCACCACCCCGAACCCGACTGTACTTGGTGCATTGCACACATACTTCGTTTCTTTTTTCGTTTGTTCGTTGGATGGTTGCTTGCAGGGGATCGTTTTTTTTTTTTCATTTTATGTGCATGTTAGAACTCTAGAAAACGAACTTAGATTCGGCGCACTGCCCTCGTAGCACCGCCTGGCCTTTCCCCGTGCCATTATCCGCAAGCAACAACCAAAACACAGCGATAACCAACATCAGCACCGCCTTGACGCCGTGAGCGGCTCAGAATCTGCTCCTTTGCGGCCAGATGTTCCACAGCCTTCCGGGTAGCTCCCTGCCGTCTCGAGGCCCTCACAACGAGCTGCAGCTCCCCCTGCTCCAATCTTTTCACACACACACACACACTCTCTCTCTCCATCTATCTTTGTTTTGTCTTCTTTTTTTTTGGTTTTTTTTTCTCTCTTTGTGCTAGAACTGCACCAGAAAGTTTGCTGCACCGAACGGGAGTGCGAGAGCTCCGTCGGAGTCTTGGAAACAGCCAACACTCACACCGCAGAAGTCGACTCCGCACTGCTTAAAACAACAACAACAACAACCGACAAAAAAACAAATCTTTTTCCTTTTCATACTCGTGTTGTTTTACCTACCGTGCTATCACCCTCGTCCCCTCCATCCCTCCTGCAGCGAGAAGGAGAGAGGCTTTGTCTCATCGAACATCACCAACTCTCTCGCGATCGGTGTATCTTGTGGGTCTTCTAACCCACTAGGTTTATTATTATTATTATATTTTATTATTATTATTATTTTCTTTTCGCGTACATCTTGGCCATTCACGAGCTGGATTTCTCTGCTGTCTCATTAGCGTTGAACCGAAACAAAGCTGCGACAAGCGGAGCCTTTGGTACACCTACAGATCGAACACAAAGATCGATATATATATATATATATATTATAGGATATATATTACAGGATATATTGATCCCTACGCTCTAGCCCACCTCTTTTACTCTGAATTGCCACTGTAGCATTTTTTTTTTGTTTTTGTAGTACTCGCTGCTTTGTTTATATGGTACCTCACACAGAAGCAGTTTATTGTTATTTATTAGTTCGATTCAGATCTTCCTTAAGAAGAGGCTCTTTCAATAGTTTAGTACGCACACACACACACGCGCTGCGGCGGAGTGAGGCACGTGTCGTGCCCATCGTATTGCGGACAGCGAGATGGCCCACACGGCTGGGGCAACCTCCCACAGCGGCAGCGACACCTCGTCAACTGAAGAGGAGGACAAGGCTGGCGGGGGGGGCGAGTTGCGGCAGACTGCCAGGGCGGAGGCGGTCCTGCAGTCCGTCCAGGGCCTTTCCATCCCGCGAGACGACGGGGATTATAGCCACACCGAGCGGCGCAGCTCGGCCAGCCTGACGCCGCAAACCCCTGTTGACCTCAGCGGGAACGAGCTGCCCATCCCCAGCACTTCCGACTCCCATTCCTCTCCCAGTGGCAGTAGACCACCCGTTAACGCCGCTGCAGCACCCCACACCGCTGCCTCGCGGACGGATCGGGATGGGGGGTGTCCACCCCGCACGCCCCCGCGACCAGCGCACCAGCCCCACCAGCGCTCAGCGCAATCGTCGGTGTCGTCCTTTATTTCCATCCCCCACGTGGCGGCAGTGGAGGAAGTGGCGGCTGGCGCCACCATGCTCCCCCCTCCCCCGGCGCCGACTCTGGCCTCGGAGGCCCCTGCGGATCACCGTACCCCCACGGCCTCCACCCATATGGCGCATGCCCTGCAGAGCGCCCTGAGTATCATTGAAGCTGCAAAGGCGGAGCTGAGGGGTGGTGGCCCTCCGGCAGATCCCTGTGCACACGTCCCGAGCGAGTCGGTGATGTGCAGCTCTCAGCCGCCCTCCTCCGTCTCGGTGTCCACCAACGCCCTGTCGGTGCATAAAGAGCTGCTAACAGGTGATCCCACACCGGCCCTTACCCCCACCCCCGAGCCAACTGAGCCGCACGCCTCGTCCTCAGCACAGGAAAGCAGCTGCCACCAGAGCGCTGTCAGTCTCGAGGAGCTGTGCAGAGATGTGAGGGCTATCCAGCGCGTTATGGAGGCGGCCGGCCCTGGCGGGTCCTCCCCCGGCACTTCGCTCCCCACTGAAGAGGGTCGCAGCCCCGAGCAGAGCCCGCTGCTCAAGAAGAATGGCGCCCCGGCCGGGTCCCATAGCAGCGCGCTGAAGTTTACGCCTTCGCCCTCTGCGGCTAGCCAGGCGGCGTCCGTCGCCTCACCGCTGCGCACGCAGGTCACCGAGCGCACGAGCCGCCGCGGGGAGGTACTCCAGTCGCTGGAGCGTCCCAGCGCGAAGCCGCCAAACCCTCGCGAGGGCCCCGTCACCGCCGTCGTCGTGCCTCGGGTGGAGGAGCTGCCCGGCGACGCGTTCTTCACCCCGTCCGCCTCTCACTCGGGTTCAACGGTGCGCTCCGCGCGCCCAGAAGTCCTCCCGCTGACGCCCCCCCCGAAGCCCCTCACCCCAGAGACTCCCGAGCTAAGCAGCGATGCCCCGACACCAGAACGGCGGGGCATTGTGGAGCGCAGCCGCCCCGCCACCGCCGTCTTCCGCAGCGCGGCAAGTGTGGCACCTGGGCCCGACGGCCGGTCTCGGCGCGGCACCGGCACCGCCTCCTTCCTCCTCGCCCAGCCCGGCGCCTGGCGCTGGGGCCACGAAAGCGTCGCCGGGGCCGGAGACGCCGAAGACTCACGCTATACACTGCAGTGTACTTCCGCCACGCGTCTCCTTACAGGGCCGTCGTCGCCCACGAACCGGGGCACGCCCATGACAGGGCTTTCCACTCAGCCCCGAGCCGCGGCGCCGGACTTATCCCCTGTCCCACCGCCGCCAGACTCACCACCGCAGGCGATCGCCCCCACCGAGGCGCGCGAACTCCGCGGTAGCCGGCAAGCCAAACCGGGCGAACACCTCCCGCCACCGCCCAAGAACACGAGCACAGCTGCTCCGAGTGCGGACACCGCCGTGCCGGCGCTGGAGCAAGTCCTCTCAGACATTCACTTCATTCGTAACTTTTTGGAGGATGACGTGCAGCGAGTGCAGCGGCTCGGTACGCGCCTTGAACAGCAGCGGAGTATTGAGTGGCAGCGCTACGAGGAAACTGTGGGTCGAAAGGAACGCGAGATCGAGGCATCCAACACGGCTCGGGCCGCCGCTCGCGCCAAAGGGCAGGCACAGCGACGTGTTTCACCGGCAGAGCCACAGAAAATCCAGAGCCGCGGTGCGGCGCCACGGCCCCCCTCCGCCAGCGCCAACGCGTCGTCCCCCCCGTCACAGACCCGGCGGACAAATTCTCGAGGGGCATCGAGCCCCGCGGAGGAACCGGGGGGCCTCCGCGGGAGGCTGCCGTGGCCCGCCCCCTCCGCCCGTCCGCCCCCTCCGCTGGCTCCTCCTCCTGCGTCCCCTGCTGCCCGCGCCGGCACGCCCTCCCTGCCGTCTCCACCTCCGCCTGCAACCATGCGAGTGCCCCCGCAGGTTCAAGCGACACCGCCGACGATCGCACCGCAAACGCAGCCGACGGGCGCCGCGGCCGCGGTGAGGGGCGACCAGCCGCTGCCTGTACAGCTGCAAGGGCCGTACAGCCGCCGTGTCGAGCGCAGCGCGCACCGACAAGTTCCAACGCAGGGCACGGTGAGCTTTCCGCCCCTCACCCTGCACAAGAAGTCCAGCTTCGTGCTCGTCGCCCCGCCGCCGCTGCTCCTCGCCTCCCGCAGCCTGCACCACTGCGAGAAGGAGTACACCGACGCGCTGCAGTCGTCCGCCTCCGCCTCCGCTGCTGCTCCCTCCGCCCCACAGCGAACGAGCCTCGCCGATGCCTCCACCTCCATCGCCCCACCCTCGCCGCCCTCCCCCTCCTCATCCGCCACTCGGCCGAGAAGGGAGCTCAGCGCGGGCCCTCAAGCTGCCTCCCCCTCACCGTCGCCAACAGCGACACACACGGGATGCCCATCCAGCGGCACCTTCTCGGCCCGCAACTCGTGGGTCGACCCGCTATGCACCGTCGGCCCCAACGCCTCCGGCTCCGTGGCCGCCTTCTCCTTCATCTCACGCGAGCCCAGCGACATACAGGGTGCCAGCCACTGCACAGGGGACCTCCCCGCGCCACGGTACAAGATCGTTCATGTGCCGCTCGGCGCCAACGGGAAGCATCGAATCTCTGGGATGGTGGAGGCAGACGACACGCCACACAGCATCGGCAGCGCCCCGCACCCCTCCAACTCCTTTTCCTTATCCCCAGCGCGGCAGTTCTGCATGCCGGTCCAGTTCAAAGCCATTGGCAGCACCCCGGAATCGAGTGCCAAGCTGCAGCGCCACAGCGACGAGCTGGGCGGGAGTGCGCGGCTGGCCGAGCCGTTCGACAGCAGCCCACACCAACCCAATCGTGATTGCAATCAACTCCGCACGAACGTCGGAGTGGACCAATGCGAGCCCTGCTTGAGCCCGCTGCTGCTGCACGGGGACTCCAACTCCTCCAGATGGAGCCGGCCGCCGACACCGAAGACCCGCCACCAGCGGCTTACCTTTTCGTTCAGTATCGCTGCCGGGGAGAGCGCTGGGGAGGGATGCGTGGAGGGGCACCCGCACCCTGGCGCACCCTCCACGGCCCCGGGCCTCATGGCCCTCGCACCAATGGAAACCGTGCGGTCGCGCAGCGGCTATGCCTCCTCCATCTCGTGCCTGTCGGCCGCCGAGATGAGCCCGCACCCAGAGCCCGGCGCCGCCAAGGCTAACCCGAAGGAGGCGCCTCCCACCAACCCCACGCGGCCGACCGTGCGGACCGTCGTGAGCAAGCACTTCTCGAAGAAGGCGCAGGAGGAGGAGCGCAACGGGAGGCGTTCTGGCGCTGGCTCGTCTCTCATGCCACTGGCCTCCGCTCCATCGATGGTGGCGGCGGTGCTCATGCCGAGCCTCAGCTTTCCGGAGGCGCTGCCGGAGGCCCCGGGCAGCAGGGGCGCTGAGGCCGCTGGCGGCCTGCGGCTGGCGCGGATCCACTCTCAGTCTGACGGCATCATTGAACTCCTCAACACCACTTTAACACAGAAGTCCCTCTTCAACTCCCGGGTGCTGACATCAGAAGAGCTGGAGGAGGAAGCGCGGGCGGCCATTGCCGGCCAGCCCGGGCTCGAAGCGAAGCTGGAGCTGGAGCGGCTGTGGATCGCGGAGCGCCAAAGGCAACTCGACAGGCGGGAGGAGTTCCTCAAGCAGAAGGAGGAGGCGTGCTCAGACGAGATGGACGATGGGGGCGAGCAGCGGCTGCGGGAGGTCCAACTGGCCCAACTAGAAGGCGACGTGGTGCACCGCGAGACTGCCTTGGCGCGGATGGAACGTCAGCTCACTGCGGACGAGGAGGCGCAGCGCGCTGCTGCGGAGCAGCAGCGGCAGTGGGAGGCGAGCGTGACCCTGCAGGAGGCTGGATTGCGTGAACTGCAGGAGCAACTACGGGTGCAATTACAGCGTGAGGCACAGCAGCGGCAACTCAAGGAGCGCCTGCTGGCGCAGGAGAAGGCGCTGCGGGAGCGCGAGGCGCAGCTGTCCTTGCAGCATAAGGAGCTGCTGTGCCAAGCAGAAGAAAAGGGCAACCTGGCGCTCCGCACTCGCGAGGCCAAGTTGCAGTGCCGGGAGGCGCTGCTGCAAGCCAAGGAGGAGGCGCTGCGGGAACGAGAGCACCGACTCTTGGAGGCTCTGGCGGTGGAGGAGGTTACTCTCGAGGCATGGGGTCATCATCAGTCGCTGCTTGCCCGGCGCCAAGCGCTCGACGGTGCCACCGAGGCCCACCACCAGCACCTAAAGCTCACCGAGACCAACACACCACCGAGCCCACTCCAGAGCGCCAACAACGCAGCGCCCCTTCCCGCAACGGCAGATATCCCGCCACCAGCCAGCACCGACAGCGCTCTTGAGAGCCCCAGGGAGGCGTCCCGTGCCGATGGGGCGAGCAGCGACGGCGTGCGTGTGCTGGACATCACCATTGGGTCCACCACTGGGATCATGACCCCCAAACGAAGTGGGCGGTCCAGCATCAAGTTGCTGGCCACGGTGCCCGCCCCTAACAGTGCCGTGCAGCCGGCGCAGCGCGCGGCCCTGTCGTCGTACACGTCAATGCGGTCGTGTCGCAGCGCCTCCCTCCCGGGATTGTTCGCCTCCACTGTGCGAGCACCGCTAGTGCCCGTGTCGCAGACGCAGTCGGCGGAGCCCCCCCCGGAAGCAAAAGTTCCATTCCGGGCATGTCTCTCCCTCCCATCGCCGTCCCCCCCCTGCAGCTCCCCGCCGATGAGGAAGGCGGCGTGAGCATAGTGCAGCACCACTCGCTCTGCCGCTCACCTTTGGGTTCTCCAGAGCAGTCGCAGCGGGTGCTGCAGTATGCCGCCGCACAGGGTGAGGGGGGCAGCGAGCGCATTATGCACCCGCCCCCGGTTGTCGAGCTCCTTCACGCGATCGCCGCGGCGACGCCTGTGGGTGGGGAGGCGGACAGCTGGCAGTGAGATGGGTGAACGCTGTTAGCAACTGCCTTTTTTTTTTTCTACCAGATTTGCAGTAGAAGACTACAGAAAAACTACAGAAACAAATAATAATAATAATAATTAGAAAAAAAAAAGAGTGAGATACTGCCGGGTGTGGGCATTTGGAGCAGGACCGCCTGGCTGCGGCCTGTGAGGAGCAGCGCTAACTAGAGGTAGCTAGTGGTAGCGCAACTGACCGAAGGATTCGCCTGGCTGCGGCACAGCTATCTTTTATTCCCCTCCTCTCTCTCATGACTGTTGATGATGATGATTATTTTGTTGTTGTTGTTGTTCCGGCCGTCTTTCATGTGCCGTGAACTCTGCTCTCCTCATAGAAGTAGACAGAAGAGTGTTGTCCTTGAGTGGGGGAGCCAGGCGCCGTCTCCCCCTCTCGCTCTCCATACAGAACCTAAAGTATTGTCAGTTAGGGGGTTTTGGGATTGGGAAAGATTTCCCCCCATAGACACGACGACGAATAGAAAACACCCAGCGCTAGCCAGCTCGAGATACTGGTGCGCACGCCTCTCTCATCGACTCTTCTTTGTTCTTATATAATAGATTTATAGTTGCAGATTTTTTTTATTTTTTTTTTTTACGCTTCTTTTCTCTTCATTTCTTTCTTAGTATTCGTTTGTGTTGTTCTGCCGGAAGCAACTCGAGCGTTGTATGTGCCGGGGTGTACCGCACTCTTAGCGTTCGTCTAGAGCAATCTTCTTTTACACAGAACAGCGAGGCACCCAGGTTGACAGCTGAGCGCCAGCTCCACTCGTTCACCGAGGCTCGGGGTCTCCCCACGTGATGCCGGCCTCCCTCGACCTCCAGGAGCTCCTCGAGGAGGACGAGTCTGCGGAGGAATATCACGAGACGGCGGACGAGAGCGATCTCTCCTCCGTTCAGCGCCTCCTCGCCGCCGTGGCCGTCAGCGACAGCAGCGTCCTACCAAACAGCAACACGCTCAACAGCGACTCGGGTATCCTCCCTGTATTGCAGCAGTTCCGCGAGGCGCTGCAGCCCGCTGGGAATGGTCCAGCACCGACCGGGGGCAGCGGGCCGACATGCACAGCAGCCGGCGCGACGCAGCTCTTCGTGCCGCCACCGCCGCCCCAACCCCCTAAAGAACCCAAGCATAGATCCTCCGAGGCATCCGTCTACGAAGTGGTATCCAGCACCGCGATGGACGCCGCCCGCCGGAGCGGGGCTCAGAGTAGCTCTCTCTCCCCCCCTCTTATACACGGTTCCGCCAAGGTGCCGGGGCGCAGCAGCGGCAACCTCCCGTCGCGCGTGCCGTCCAGGGTAGGGATGGACACCGCCACACCCACGAAGATGTACCCCCCGCAGGACGACCCGCTCTCCAATTCTGTGAAGTTGCTCATCCGGCGCCACTCTGGCGGCGGGGTTAAAGTCTACCAGGACCTCCACGACCAATTCCCCAGCGGGACGCGTGTGGAGGAGGATGTGCTGTCGGAGCTGGAGAACACTCCCTCGATCGAGAGCCAGCAGTCCACACAACTCTCACAAGGATTTCTGAGATGCGCGACACCCATGAACTACTCCAACCTTCTTGGGCGATCCACACCAAACATGGACAGCGACGTGGGCCATCGGTTCAACGAGCAGGGGCTGGAGGGTCTCAAGAAGGGGCCCCCTGGCAATCCGTCCGACTGGAGCCGAAGTCCCACGGGCCGGCATTACGTCGATGAATGGCGGAGCAGAAAATGTGGCGTGGAGGAGATCGATGACGGAGCGCCGTCGACGAGCGCCAGCAGCCCTCCACAACCAGACCACAGCAGCAGCCCTGCGAGCCGAGGGCGAGAGAGCGGGCGCCACTCGCCGTGGGCGTCCCGTCGTCCTCCCAAGAGGGGAGACCATGAAGCTCATCCTAACACGGGGAGCGGGTCTTCCTCTGCCGTTCAGGCCGAGGGAGCCGGTCCTCCAAGAACCGGCCACATCCCACAGCGGCCACATCCACCCCGGACGCCGACCCCAGGGAGCGCCAGCGACAGCACGCTGCGATCCACTCCCGGATCCAGCCAGCCGATCCATCTCGACCATACCACGAAGCCGGCTGCGCCCATAGAGTCGGGGAACGGCATCCAAGGGCTGCCAGCCCACGATCAGGAACTGCTGCGTGATCGCCCCCCGCCGCGTGGGGGTAGCAGCGCGACAGAGGAAGGTACCCCTCCGCCAGCAGATGCGATTGCGGGGCGAAGCAGTAGCAGCAGTGCCGACGTCGAAGACGCGTCAGGACCACGGCCGACGGGTCTGACGCCAGCTGCCGGTGCAGCGATGATCGCTGCTGCCGGAACGCCGCACCGCTGGAGCCTGGACTCGAGCGTGGCGCACTCCCATCCACACGGCGAGCCGTCGGACGCCTCTACTCCTTCATCCCCATCCAGCGCCCCGGCACCCGACCCCGCTTCTCCTGCGCCCACGGCCTCGGCGCAGCCCAAAAGGACCTTGCCTCCCTCGGTCTCCAGCTCGTCCACACATATGCAGGGCCCTGCACCCACAGACACACCTCTGGCCGCCTCCCCTGCACCCCGGCAGAAGGAGGTCACGCCCGCGCCCTCGACGAGCACCGTCTCGCTGGACCTCCTTGTGAAAGAAACCCCTTCTAGCGGCCTCGAGCCAGCACCACCACCGGGGGCAGCTGTCACCGATGGAGCGGGATCCGTGAGGGCCTCCCGCTCCATCTCCTCTCGGTCCCGCACGGAGGCGGAGGTCGCTGCGGCCCAGAGTTCGCACGGCGTCACAGCGGCTTCTGCGACAAGGCAAGAAGATGGCAGGGCGCCTTCCCGGGCTTCGGCGACGAGTGGCTCCACGCGTGGCGGCGCTGGCCCTCCACCAGCGTCCCCACAGCACAGCAGCAGCAGAAGATCGTCTCTGTCACACTCCCATACGACGCCGCATGTCGCCGCGACGAAGCCGCCGCAGGAGACAGCCGCAACGAATCCCCCCACGACCGGCCACCGCCGTTCCACCCAGAAGAACAGGAGCGAGGAGCCGGGTGAGGACCTGAGCAGAGCCGCCGCGCAGCAAGAGCAGAGCGTCGCTAACAACTCCCAGCGGAGTGGCTCGACACCTGGACCGGCCCAGCCCCCGGAGGCGGCGGCTCCCCACCCGAATCCGGACAACATTTCACGTGCAGGGATGGCAGAGAAGGCCGAAGACCATCGTAAAGACCAGCGCAGCAACGACGAGGGGGCAGACCACGGCACAGGCATGGACCAGCCACAACCCCTGGACAAAAGAGTGCATAGTAACAATAAAGCGAAGCAGGCGAAGGCCTTCCCCGCCTCTTCTTCGTATTCGGCGACGTTGTTACCGTCGCCACCGTCCCGGAACAGCAGCAGCAGCAACAGCAGCTGCGCGTCAGCGCATAACGACCCGCCCCGGGAACCAAACACAGTACCTGCCACGAAACGCAGCAGCAACACCGAAAGCTCCCCACCCATACCACACACCGATCGCCCCCCTAGGCACCACGCGGGCAGCTTCACCGCCCCCTCAAGCCGCCTTCCTTCGCCGAGGGAGCCGCACAAGCCACTCGCACTCGATGAGGAGCCGAAGCCGACCCCTCTGGAAGTGGAGACCCGGGCCCACGAGCTACAGCGCCGTGTAGGTCGGCTGGCGAGGGACGCCAAGCAGATGCTTGACGCAGACACGTCGGCAAGCGATCATCAACTGGATCAAATGCGGCGCTCCGTGCAGAACGTCCTCCAGGATCTCGAGGATGTGGAGCACGACGCCCGAGAAGCGGATCGCAGCGTGAGCAGCAGCTCGGACCTCAGCAGCGCGGCGGAGATCCAAACGAGGGAGAACTTTGACGCCCTTCAGCGACTGGTGGAAGACGTAATGCGAGAAAGCCACAGCCATCGAAAGCGCCGGGCGGAGGACCCTCGGAGCCGCGCCGCGGCCCATGCAGACACGGTAGGCCGGAAGGGAGATGAACGCCGCGACGCCGCTTCCCCTTCTCGGGGGGAGCAGATATCAGCCGGCGCGGCCGACGACCGTGGTCGCCGTTGCAGCACCCCCAGTGAGGGCCGACCGGATGGGCGAGACCTGCACCATCCCTCTCCCTCTGCCGGGGCGGATGGCAAGTTCGGGGCCCATGCGGACCATCGGCAGCAGCGGGACGACTCCGCGGGCGTCCACCACAGCGAAGCAGGGGACGGCTGGCGAGACCCGCGACACGTGGGCTTTGCGGAAATGGGTCACCGGCACCCCGTTGAGGGCGAGGAGGGGCGGCAGAGAGTCGCTGGTGGGGTAGGAAAACAGGGGGGGAGCCGCCGCCGCCGTAGCACCCACGCCCCTGACGCCGTGTCGCACAATGTGGCCGAGGCGCATGGCGGCGGGTCGGGGCGGCGGACCAACGGCTATCCATTCTTAACGCCCCCGCCTGCACCTTTGGACACTGCTTACCCTGCTGGCTGCCCCCCAGCTGTGTCGTACCCGATGCCCGCCGTTGCAGCGCCCGCCTTCTACACGCCACGAGAGGCCCCCCCGGGTTGCTGGCACCCCGGGGGGGCGGAGCCGTGCGCTGTTGCCGCAGGGTGGCCGGCGTTTCTCTGCCCCGCCCTTCTGCTGGACGCTTCCTTCACCTGCACGGCGGCGGATGTTGCCCTTGTTGCTTCCTGCGCCGCCCCCGCCACACTGGAGCCGCAGTGCGAGGAGGCGGGTCGGTCTCGGAGAGATGCGGCACAGGACCCTATCATCGAAGAAAAGGCGGTGCGACGGCGGGGTAGCGTCTCCGTCTCGCGCGCGACGTCGCCGCTCAAGAGACTGGCGGAGGTCTCCACCGAGGAGACGGCGCTCAGCTCGGAGCAGCTGGGCCGGCTGCGCACGTTTCTGTCCGCGGCGCCGCTGCCACAGATGCTGCCCCTCGCGTCACCCGGGATCCATGAGATGAGGGCCTCGGAGTGGCTGCGCCGACAGACCGGCGACGACGTGCTGCTGTTACAAGAACAAGTGAAGCAGCTACGGAAGGCCATTGAGGAGGAGGCGAGAGAGCAGCCGCGGGCCCGTGCTTTTCCACCGCTGCCTGTGGCGCCTCCCACGACGCCTGGGCCCAGCTTGTTAGAGCTGCTGCAGCGGCTGCTTGCCGGCACCTCAACACCCCTCCAGCGCCCCTCCGCCGCGCCTTCAGAGGCAGCGGGCGAAGTACGGGCTGGGGCCGGGGGAGAGAAGAGGGAAGAGGCGGCGGCCGTGCTGGGGCATCAGCAGGCCCGTGAGGACCGCCAAAGATTGTGGGACATGCTGCAAGAGATCCGCGAGGAGCTACAACTGGCTCAGAAGCAAAGCCAGGAGGGGTGGCAGCGCTTACGGAGCCAAATGGAGGAGGAGCGTGCGGCCCACCGCGAGGAGCTGCGACAACGTATCGCCGCACAGGCGGCAGAGGAGGTCGTGATGCCTCTCACCGATGACCCCTCCACGACCTCCTCCCCCGACGGCTGCCCCGCACCATCCAGCTTCCTTGTGAAGGACCCGAGCTCGCCCCCCCTGCCCTCCGACCGTGGCACCGCGCCGCTCCCTGCGGGCGAAAAACAAAATACAACTCGTTCAACTCCGATCCGCCTCCTGCCCCCCACCGCCGACGTTCCGTCCGCTGCCCCTCTTGTCGTGCCAAGCGTTTCGCGCTCTTCTCTACCTCCCTTACCTGTTTCTGCGTGTTACTTCAAGGAAGAGTTTATAGAACCAACGAAGGCACCGGACAGCAGCGCCGCGGATTCCGGCGGGATGATGGAGCCCAGTGGCGCGCAGCCGCCGCTGTTCAACCCTCATCCCTCCACGCCGATGATCATTGCCCAGCAGCAGCCCGAGTACGTGTTTCGTGGAGAGGCCAAAGCTCCGGTTCTGCCACTGGCGCCGCCCAGCTACCAGTCGCTACCCCCTCTGGCGCCCTCTGCCCCTTCCCCACTCTCAACCCCGGCACCGCAGCACCTGGCTCTCCATCCGCAGCCAGTCCCACACCCGGTTGCTTCTTCCTTTCGGCCTGCGTCTGTGCCGAGCGGATGCAGCAGCAGCGGTAGCAGTAGCCATACGGGGAAAGAGAGTAGCGGCGCCTCACCGGCCCATTCTTGTGGCTCCTCTGCGCGGCCCGCGAGCCGCACCAAGAGGGCCGGCCACAAGGAGAACCCGCAGCGATGCTCCACGCAGAACTCAAGGCCGAGTTCGAAGCGCAACAGCCAAAAATCAATAGACCAGTGGGATGAGCTGCAAGAGCTGCGGCAGAAGGTGGATGCCGTTTCCGGCCGTGTCGATGTGGTGGAGGACGCCCTTCGGCAAGCACCCGTTCCCCAGTCCGAGAGGTTGGAGATGAGCTCTAAAGAGAAGGCGGAGCCCAAACATGGGATAAAGGGCGAGACGAGAAGTCGTGTCGGCAAAACAAAAAAGGTGGAAGAGGACGGCAAGGAGGTCGAGGAGCGCCCGCAGAAGGTGTGTATTTGTCCCGTGTCATCCGCCTCCGCCGGCTCCCTTCACGCTTCGCCGTCCCTGATGGATTCTGCCCCCTTTGGGCACGTGCGCCACTCACTCCAGGAGGACCATTCTAAACCGTCCGCCGCCATATCGAGCCGCACCAGCAGCTGCTCGTCACATCACGATCGCAGCCGCAGCCCATACACGCTAGGCGCCTCGCGAACATCAGTGAATCTGCGGGGAGGGAGCCCAACGCCACCGAGCTCCGCACGAGAGGCGTTGCAGGCCTTAGAGGATATTAAAAGGTGTCTACAAGACATCAGCAGCAAAAACCAACCCAAGTGCGAGAAGGAGGAACAGAGGCGCTCCAGCGTGACGAATGAGGTTCAGCGGAAGATGGAGGTCGTCCGGGCGTCGATGTCCTCCTCGCCCTCCGAGCCAGGTAAACTACGTGTAGAACTGAAGAAAATCCAGGACCTTCTGGCGGGCCTTGTATCGAACTCCCCCTCAAGCGGCGGTGCCGAGGAGGCCCTCCAACCCATCCTCGAGATGGAGAAGCACCGGTGTACCCCTCGCTGCACGGGGTCCCCGAAAGGGGCGAGCACGGCCCACTCGCTCGGTCTGGGAGAGTGGCAAGGTGGTGGTACCCGGCAGCAAAAAAGTCTGCCTGCCGCCTCGCGCATTAGCCACCGCGGCTCTGGACCACTAGAGCCGCTGACGGACCTGCACCCAGAGCCCGTTGTCCATAGTGGGGATCAGCGGTACACAGGGTCCTTGCAGCAGCTGCCTGCCACTTCCACCTTTCATTTCCACCTCGTGGACGCCTCCACCTCCCCGCTCCAGAGTCTACCGCTGCCTGGGCCAGAAGTCCCGAGGCGGGCACAGCCGCAACAGGCCCTGGGCTTGGGAGCCTCGCGGAGCCCAACCTCCAACGAGACGTCTGGTGAATCTGCGCAGGGCTTGGATTTCTCAGCAGAAGGCGGGCATTTCGGTCCTACGGGCGACGCCCCCATCCCTGGCGGGACGGCGGCAACCCACCTTCACACTCTTCACAACGAGAGCGATGTGGAGGCGGCACTTCGTCAGCTGACGGAGCTGGAGGCTCGGAAGCTGCACCTGCAGCAGCTGGAGAAGAACCAACAGCAGCTGCTGAGCGCTGCGCAGTCACGGGAGCGCGAGTCCGCACACGCGGAGCGGCTTTCGGTTTTGGAAGAGCTTCGCGCGTTGGAGAGGGTAAAGCGGTGCGAAGCCGCTGCGGCCGAGGAGGCTAAAAGAGTGTTAAATCGAATGAGGGATGAGCGTGCCGCGGCGATGCGTGAGGGCGAGCGCCGTCGGGAGAACGCCACTCGAAGGGCCGAGCAGCGGATCCGAGAGCTGCAGCTTTCCATCGAGGAGGCGGCAAAAAATTTAGAGCTTCACAAACGTGCGACAGACGGACGGCTCCGAGAGAAGCAAGCGGCGTACGATGCACTCGTACAGGAAGGGGATCGCATTCAGCAGCGGCTTCGCGAAAAGAAAGCGTACGCGCTGCAGCAGCGGGAAACAATTCGCCGGGAGATCGCCGTGCAGCGGGAGGTAGAGATGGGCCCTATTGTGGATCACATGCGGCGCATCCAAGAGGAAATTGCAGAGTGCTGTAGCCGCATTTCTAGCACGCAGGAAGAGGCCCGTGGGATGCACATTCGCGTAGAGGAGGATGTCGCCCGAGAGGAGCGGCCCCACGTGGAGGAGCTGCAAAGGGCCCAGCTGAGGCTTCACTCCTGCCGCACGTCACTACGAAGACTACCGAATGAGTTTGAAGCAGAGCAGCACCGCTTAGAGGAAGCCCATCAGCTGGAACAGCAGACCCTCATTGCTGAAATGCGGCGACTTCAGGAGGAGCTGCGCGTTGTAAAGGATGCAGAAGCGGTGGAGATGACTTCCTACGACCCACGCAGTGGCCGCGTCGCCGTCAAAGAGGCAAGCGCAGATCATTTGTTCAACTTAACCGCCGTGCAGCTCCCGAAGAGTGCACGCGGGTACACAGCTCAGTCGATACATGAGGAGCTCCTGCGAAAGCAGCAGGTACTGGACAGCAGGCGGCAGCAGTACCGGGACGAGCTTCGGCAGCTGCAGCTGCACTATGCCCACAAGGTGGAGACGGCGGAAGCCTCCTGCGCCGCGCTGCGCCGCGAAGAGACGGACTCCCAGCAGCGACTGGCGGAGGTGCGGAGGCGATGCCGCCGCCGCGGCATGGAGGAGGAGGCTCGCCTCGGCGGGTTACTCAGCGAATTAGAACGCCGTGTGGAGGGGCTGCGGGCGCAGTTGGCGGAGCGTCAGGAACAGCTGGACCGCCTGCTAAGGCGGTACAAAGCAGCGGATGCGGAGCAACTGCAGCTGGAGCGGAAGGAATCAGAGGAGATGGCGGAGGAGGAGCATCGAGCGAAGTGCCGCACAGCAAATCTGCTGGATGCGGTGCTGGCAGATGCGAAGCGCGTGGAGGAGGATGGCCGGCGGCAGGTGGCGGCAGACCGCGACTCCCTCCGACGCAAGGAGAACGATCAGCGCCGCACGCAGGAGGATCTTCTAAAGGATCTCTGCCGTATCGACGCTGCCGTGGATGAAGATGTGGAGCGTACCCGTGCTGGTGAGGTGGGGGCACAACTGGACCTTGCGAACGCAGAGCATCGTCTGGAGGCTGCTCAGGTTGCTCTGGCACAGTGTAGAGAGCGGTTACGATCACTGGAGCAGAAGCTTAAAGAGAACCAGCGACTGGAGGAGGAGCTCCTGCAGGAGCGTGTAGCCCAACAGACGTCGAAATCAATAGAACTACGCGAAGCGCAGCAGCGCGATATGGCACAGCTTGCAACGGCCGCAGGCATTCGAGAACGAGACTACGTACGGATCATGGAGGAGGATGCCAGAGCGCAGCGCACGGCTGCCGCTGCCGCCGAGGCCCAGCCACCGCCGCTCACGACCTCACACCCCCTTCCCCCAATCGGTTCCGGACTACCAGCACCAAGCCTTGCCTCAAGTCACCCCCTGCTGCCTGGGGAGTGGCGCGGCCCGGACACCCTGCATGCCGGCCTCTCCGAGACGCCACGGGTGGACGCAGCCCTGCCGCGGGTAGTACGCATGGAGAGTCTCCCGGTTGCGGCGACCCACGGAGTGCCGCAGCCGTCTCTAACGGCAAAAGAACAGGAGATGCAGAGGCAGACGAGCTGTTTAAGTTCCGCCATACCGTCGCTGCAGTTTTCTGAAATGATCGGTCGAGTTGAAAGCAGCTCCCTTGGGTGCATTCCCTCTGTCCCTCATGAAAGACAACACATCGAGCATGCAGTGTCAGGAGGACGGCAAGTTCCCTGTGCCTCTCCGCTGCATCCTCCGCGTCTAGTGAGAGAGGGAGAGGCAGATCATGCTCCGGGGAGAGCTGAGAGTGCATATGGTTACCAGATCAACACTTCCCCCGCCCCATCTATGGCTGCTGCCCCTGTTGCGCGACCGGTGGATACCATCTCTGATGTGAACATACCTGGCCTAGAGCGTCTAGAGAGCCAGTCCATGCACCATCCTTCATCTCCAGCGGCGAACGAGAAGTCTATTTCCTCCCAGTCGCCTCTGCCCGGACAGAGTAGAAGGCGCGACGTACCTGGTCAGCAGCATGTGGCGCACTGCATGGAGAGCGCAGCTCTGGCAAATGAACAGAGCGGAGCATCTGCATGTGATGCTGAAGCGCAGTTGCAGGAAAGCCCTGTCTCGCCGCCAGGTATTATTCCAAGGGTACGACGACAGCCCAGTCAGTCACTGGTGAGGGATAAAGCCGAATACGGCTACAAAACAAATGATGGCCTTCGGAGCGACGTGTTGGCCTCCCGAAGCTCGGCGGTGATGCGCAGTCCAGTGTACAGCCGCGCTGACAGCCACTCCATTTTTAAGGCAAGCAGTTCCAGCCATATGAGCACAGTAAACAACAGTCACTGGACAGAGGATGAGTTCTCTACACGGCGCGAAGGCTCGATGCCCTCTGGTCGTAGTTGCCGTGCTGCCGCACAACACGGAGACGAGGTCGGGATGTCGGGTCTGCGTGTTCAAGTAGCCACCCTTCCAAAAGAATGGGCAGTGCGAGCTGGCACGCCGGATGAAAATGGGCCCTCATCCGTTTGCTCCGTCCCTCCGCAGCTCCTCCAATCTGGTGGGTCCTCCCCACGCCCTCGCACCCCCATAACTGCCGCGGCTCTCTCCGTTGCATTGGTCCCGGAGGAAGCCCAAAATCCCCCGCCTGTAAGCATGTATATGAACGTCTATCCACACGCCAGCGGAGAAACAACTTCAGTCGGAACGAGCACAGCTGCAATAGCCAGGCCTGCAGGCGCGGAAGAGCCACGAGAGTCAAACACTGGGTCTCTCGTCAACAGTGAAGGCGTCATCTGGGTGTTCCCGCCCCTAGAACCGCTACAGCCTCCGCAGGAATCCGCTACGGCCGCAGTGGATGATCCGGTTTGGGTGCCCTCCCCTGTCCGCGACAGCTCGGGTAGTGACTGACGTTGCAGTGATGATACTAGATAAAGAGACGAATTGCTTCTTTCAAACATATATATACAGCCCTGCTGTACTATTATGTCTCATATATATTATTGTAGTTCTGTTGAATCATTGATACCTCCATCGATGAGCCACACACTCCTCCACTTGACTCCATTTATTTCACTTCATCGACGAGTACTTCTTCTTCTCACAGACGGCTGGACTACGAAAGGAGTCCACCAACGACCGCCACCTCCACCACTCTCTCGTGATTTCCATTCTTCTCTCTCTCTCCTTCTCCTTCTAGGCCCACGTTACAGTTAGGATGATTATCTATCGTACATACTACACGTTATCAGAGAGATCATGGATAGGAGGGTCGGATGGAACGTAATACGGAACGACAAAAAGTTCGGTTGGCGATGATGGCTTGGCTTCCAGTGGACCACGCCGTCGCGTCTTGTACACCATCGGCCGGATCGCCCGGTGGGGTGGGACGCCTCAAGGCAGCCAAGGTGGTACATCTTGTGCCCAGTTCCCTCAGCCCTCGTACAGGAGAAAACAACAAAGTGAAAGACAACAGAATACACATGAAGCACAGAGTGTGCAGCGCATGCTGCCGAGGGCCTAGCGTGAGAAAGGCGAGGCTGGCTCCACTCCAAGAGAGATGGCGTGCGTGCATCCGCTGAGGTGCTGACAGTTTCCTAGCTCTTCTTTCCCCATTTTCTTTCTCTGTTTCGTCCCTCCCGATCTCTCTCTTCGCTTCAGTCAGTACTTTCTGTGCATCTCCCTTTCCCCTCTCATGTTACTTTTCAGTTTTCTTTATTCCCTGTTTGGTGGCGGGGGTCCTACGGGGGGTGTACACGCTCCCGGAATGTGCTAGTGTGTATGCTTCTCATTACAATAGCACTAGTGTCACTTGCAATCGATTGAAACAATTCAAATGCTGGAGCATCGCCACCCGGGTGGAATGTATTGTGCGCCAGAGGACTCCAGTGGAATTGCGGAATGCTCTCCGTTTCGGCGACGAGATAGTGAAGAGGACTGCGCTGGGCAACATCATCGTACATCACTTCCGATGCGAGTTAAAGGGCGCCTATGTGGCGGACACTGTTGTTCGAGGCAAAACAACGGGTGACCTTACAGCGGAGGCCCCGAAGGGGACTCTGTTGAGGAGACCTGGAATGCAGCACCTGCTGTCCATGGGTCTCTGCGCCAGATCATGGAGGGAGCGACGAATCTGTACGGCGTTGACTTTGACCTGGACTCTATTAGAGGATCGCCTCGCCGTGGTATCAAAGATGCGGTAATCGAGTTCTGCTGCTCTCTCCCTGACATGAAACCGGTGCGTGTGCAGATCATTCCGTGGTGGAACTCCGAGTACGTGCCGTGGAAGCCCGAGAAGATGGACTTCAGCGCCAACAATCTGCGTCTTCAGGCGGGTGTGGAGGCCATCACACTGACGTGCTCCATATTTATTTCCGCTGAGGGCACTGTGAGACAGATGACGCGATCGGATGGACAGCCTTCGGATGTTGCGCTGACCAGCCCGTGCAGGGACTGCCGCTGGGAGCCACATGGAAATGACGGCGTGGGCAGAAACCTCAAGCTGGTGGGAACTACGAGACAGATGCAGAACGCGATCTCTCGTATGAGGAGTCGTGGATTTCATTTTGTTGAGGGTGGCTTTTGCTATGACAGCATAGGCGGCGCCGAACCCACTATTATCTTATTTCACGGCACCTCCATGGCGGCGGCGGAGAAGATTGCTGCGGGCAGTTCAGCATCTCTAGAGGCAGTGGCAACGCCCATTACGGCGAGGGTGTGTACCTCACCCGCACAGTGCGTGTAGCCTTGCACTACGCGCTGAGGTCCATAGGCGTAGCACCGAAGAATGCGGTGAAGACGGACATTCCGTATGAAAGGCTTGCCATAATGCGAGTGGTAGTGAGACCTGGGAAGATTTGTTTTATCGACACGAGCCGTAGTAGGGCGTGGCAGAGACCTGGGGTCGACACGGGGTTCCTGCCAGTGGAAGAGAGCATCCGCGGAGGAAAGCGATGGTCGGAGGAATGGGTGGTGCGGGACCCGGCACGCATCATGGAGAAGACGCTCTTACCCATCGAAGCGATTCGTGCATTGGATATTCTTCCATGGTAATGGCGCAGCCGTGGGTCCAGGTGCTGTGCTGCGCCACTCTGGGGCACTGGCATCCCGACACAGGGGAGGCTATTTTTTTTTTTGTTGTTGTTGTTTGTGTGTGGTTGTTGTTCCCTTATTGTTGAACTGTTCGAAACAGCATCCTGCCTTTGACGCTGCTGCAGCGTCGTAAAAGAAGGGTCGTTATCAGAGAGATCATGGATAGGAGGGTCGGATGGAACGTAATACGTAACGACAAAAAAGTTCGGTTGGCGATGATGGCTTGGCTTCCAGTGGACCACGCCGTCGCGTCTTGTACACCATCGGCCGGATCGCCCGGTGGGGTGGGACGCCTCAAGGCAGCCAAGGTGGTACATCTTGTGCCCAGTTCCCTCAGCCCTCGTACAGGAGAAAACAACAAAGTGAAAGACAACAGAATACACATGAAGCACAGAGTGTGCAGCGCATGCTGCCGAGGGCCTAGCGTGAGAAAGGCGAGGCTGGCTCCACTCCAAGAAAGATGGCGTGCGTGCATTCGCTGAGGTGCTGACAGTTTCCTAGCTCTTCTTTCCCCATTTTCTTTCTCTGTTTCGTCCCTCCCGATCTCTCTTCGCTTCAGTCAGTACTTTCTGTGCATCTCCCTTTCCCCTCTCATGTTACTTTTCAGTTTTCTTTATTCCCTGTTTGGTGGCGGGGGTCCTACGGGGGTGTACACGCTCCCGGAATGTGCTAGTGTGTATGCTTCTCATTACAATAGCACTAGTGTCACTTGCAATCGATTGAAACAATTCAAATGCTGGAGCATCGCCACCCGGGTGGAATGTATTGTGCGCCAGAGGACTCCAGTGGAATTGCGGAATGCTCTCCGTTTCGGCGACGAGATAGTGAAGAGGACTGCGCTGGGCAACATCATCGTACATCACTTCCGATGCGAGTTAAAGGGCGCCTATGTGGCGGACACTGTTGTTCGAGGCAAAACAACGGGTGACCTTACAGCGGAGGCCCCGAAGGGGACTCTGTTGAGGGAGACCTGGAATGCAGCACCTGCTGTCCATGGGTCTCTGCGCCAGATCATGGAGGGAGCGACGAATCTGTACGGCGTTGACTTTGACCTGGACTCTATTAGAGGATCGCCTCGCCGTGGTATCAAAGATGCGGTAATCGAGTTCTGCTGCTCTCCCTGACATGAAACCGGTGCGTGTGCAGATCATTCCGTGGTGGAACTCCGAGTACGTGCCGTGGAAGCCCGAGAAGATGGACTTCAGCGCCAACAATCTGCGTCTTCAGGCGGGTGTGGAGGCCATCACACTGACGTGCTCCATATTTATTTCCGCTGAGGGCACTGTGAGACAGATGACGCGATCGGATGGACAGCCTTCGGATGTTGCGCTGACCAGCCCGTGCAGGGACTGCCGCTGGGAGCCACATGGAAATGACGGCGTGGGCAGAAACCTCAAGCTGGTGGGAACTACGAGACAGATGCAGAACGCGATCTCTCGTATGAGGAGTCGTGGATTTCATTTTGTTGAGGGTGGCTTTGCTATGACAGCATAGGCGGCGCCGAACCCACTATTATCTTATTTCACGGCACCTCCATGGCGGCGGCGGAGAAGATTGCTGCGGGCAGTTCAGCATCTCTAGAGGCAGTGGCAACGCCCATTACGGCGAGGGTGTGTACCTCACCCGCACAGTGCGTGTAGCCTTGCACTACGCGCTGAGGTCCATAGGCGTAGCACCGAAGAATGCGGTGAAGACGGACATTCCGTATGAAAGGCTTGCCATAATGCGAGTGGTAGTGAGACCTGGGAAGATTTGTTTTATCGACACGAGCCGTAGTAGGGCGTGGCAGAGACCTGGGGTCGACACGGGGTTCCTGCCAGTGGAAGAGAGCATCCGCGGAGGAAAGCGATGGTCGGAGGAATGGGTGGTGCGGGACCCGGCACGCATCATGGAGAAGACGCTCTTACCCATCGAAGCGATTCGTGCATTGGATATTCTTCCATGGTAATGGCGCAGCCGTGGGTCCAGGTGCTGTGCTGCGCCACTCTGGGGCACTGGCATCCCGACACAGGGGAGGCTATTTTTTTTTTTGTTGTTGTTGTTTGTGTGTGGTTGTTGTTCCCTTATTGTTGAACTGTTCGAAACAGCATCCTGCCTTTGACGCTGCTGCAGCGTCGTAAAAGAAGGGTCGTTATCAGAGAGATCATGGATAGGAGGGTCGGATGGAACGTAATACGTAACGACAAAAAAGTTCGGTTGGCGATGATGGCTTGGCTTCCAGTGGACCACGCCGTCGCGTCTTGTACACCATCGGCCGGATCGCCCGGTGGGGTGGGACGCCTCAAGGCAGCCAAGGTGGTACATCTTGTGCCCAGTTCCCTCAGCCCTCGTACAGGAGAAAACAACAAAGTGAAAGACAACAGAATACACATGAAGCACAGAGTGTGCAGCGCATGCTGCCGAGGGCCTAGCGTGAGAAAGGCGAGGCTGGCTCCACTCCAAGAAAGATGGCGTGCGTGCATTCGCTGAGGTGCTGACAGTTTCCTAGCTCTTCTTTCCCCATTTTCTTTCTCTGTTTCGTCCCTCCCGATCTCTCTTCGCTTCAGTCAGTACTTTCTGTGCATCTCCCTTTCCCCTCTCATGTTACTTTTCAGTTTTCTTTATTCCCTGTTTGGTGGCGGGGGTCCTACGGGGGTGTACACGCTCCCGGAATGTGCTAGTGTGTATGCTTCTCATTACAATAGCACTAGTGTCACTTGCAATCGATTGAAACAATTCAAATGCTGGAGCATCGCCACCCGGGTGGAATGTATTGTGCGCCAGAGGACTCCAGTGGAATTGCGGAATGCTCTCCGTTTCGGCGACGAGATAGTGAAGAGGACTGCGCTGGGCAACATCATCGTACATCACTTCCGATGCGAGTTAAAGGGCGCCTATGTGGCGGACACTGTTGTTCGAGGCAAAACAACGGGTGACCTTACAGCGGAGGCCCCGAAGGGGACTCTGTTGAGGGAGACCTGGAATGCAGCACCTGCTGTCCATGGGTCTCTGCGCCAGATCATGGAGGGAGCGACGAATCTGTACGGCGTTGACTTTGACCTGGACTCTATTAGAGGATCGCCTCGCCGTGGTATCAAAGATGCGGTAATCGAGTTCTGCTGCTCTCTCCCTGACATGAAACCGGTGCGTGTGCAGATCATTCCGTGGTGGAACTCCGAGTACGTGCCGTGGAAGCCCGAGAAGATGGACTTCAGCGCCAACAATCTGCGTCTTCAGGCGGGTGTGGAGGCCATCACACTGACGTGCTCCATATTTATTTCCGCTGAGGGCACTGTGAGACAGATGACGCGATCGGATGGACAGCCTTCGGATGTTGCGCTGACCAGCCCGTGCAGGGACTGCCGCTGGGAGCCACATGGAAATGACGGCGTGGGCAGAAACCTCAAGCTGGTGGGAACTACGAGACAGATGCAGAACGCGATCTCTCGTATGAGGAGTCGTGGATTTCATTTTGTTGAGGGTGGCTTTTGCTATGACAGCATAGGCGGCGCCGAACCCACTATTATCTTATTTCACGGCACCTCCATGGCGGCGGCGGAGAAGATTGCTGCGGGGCAGTTCAGCATCTCTAGAGGCAGTGGCAACGCCCATTACGGCGAGGGTGTGTACCTCACCCGCACAGTGCGTGTAGCCTTGCACTACGCGCTGAGGTCCATAGGCGTAGCACCGAAGAATGCGGTGAAGACGGACATTCCGTATGAAAGGCTTGCCATAATGCGAGTGGTAGTGAGACCTGGGAAGATTTGTTTTATCGACACGAGCCGTAGTAGGGCGTGGCAGAGACCTGGGGTCGACACGGGGTTCCTGCCAGTGGAAGAGAGCATCCGCGGAGGAAAGCGATGGTCGGAGGAATGGGTGGTGCGGGACCCGGCACGCATCATGGAGAAGACGCTCTTACCCATCGAAGCGATTCGTGCATTGGATATTCTTCCATGGTAATGGCGCAGCCGTGGGTCCAGGTGCTGTGCTGCGCCACTCTGGGGCACTGGCATCCCGACACAGGGAGGCTATTTTTTTTTTTGTTGTTGTTGTTTGTGTGTGGTTGTTGTTCCCTTATTGTTGAACTGTTCGAAACAGCATCCTGCCTTTGACGCTGCTGCAGCGTCGTAAAAGAAGGGTCGTTATCAGAGATCATGGATAGGAGGGTCGGATGGAACGTAATACGTAACGACAAAAAGTTCGGTTGGCGATGATGGCTTGGCTTCCAGTGGACCACGCCGTCGCGTCTTGTACACCATCGGCCGGATCGCCCGGTGGGGTGGGACGCCTCAAGGCAGCCAAGGTGGTACATCTTGTGCCCAGTTCCCTCAGCCCTCGTACAGGAGAAAACAACAAAGTGAAAGACAACAGAATACACATGAAGCACAGAGTGTGCAGCGCATGCTGCCGAGGGCCTAGCGTGAGAAAGGCGAGGCTGGCTCCACTCCAAGAAAGATGGCGTGCGTGCATTCGCTGAGGTGCTGACAGTTTCCTAGCTCTTCTTTCCCCATTTTCTTTCTCTGTTTCGTCCCTCCCGATCTCTCTTCGCTTCAGTCAGTACTTTCTGTGCATCTCCCTTTCCTCTCATGTTACTTTTCAGTTTTCTTTATTCCCTGTTTGGTGGCGGGGGTCCTACGGGGGTGTACACGCTCCCGGAATGTGCTAGTGTGTATGCTTCTCATTACAATAGCACTAGTGTCACTTGCAATCGATTGAAACAATTCAAATGCTGGAGCATCGCCACCCGGGTGGAATGTATTGTGCGCCAGAGGACTCCAGTGGAATTGCGGAATGCTCTCCGTTTCGGCGACGAGATAGTGAAGAGGACTGCGCTGGGCAACATCATCGTACATCACTTCCGATGCGAGTTAAAGGGCGCCTATGTGGCGGACACTGTTGTTCGAGGCAAAACAACGGGTGACCTTACAGCGGAGGCCCCGAAGGGGACTCTGTTGAGGGAGACCTGGAATGCAGCACCTGCTGTCCATGGGTCTCTGCGCCAGATCATGGAGGGAGCGACGAATCTGTACGGCGTTGACTTTGACCTGGACTCTATTAGAGGATCGCCTCGCCGTGGTATCAAAGATGCGGTAATCGAGTTCTGCTGCTCTCCCTGACATGAAACCGGTGCGTGTGCAGATCATTCCGTGGTGGAACTCCGAGTACGTGCCGTGGAAGCCCGAGAAGATGGACTTCAGCGCCAACAATCTGCGTCTTCAGGCGGGTGTGGAGGCCATCACACTGACGTGCTCCATATTTATTTCCGCTGAGGGCACTGTGAGACAGATGACGCGATCGGATGGACAGCCTTCGGATGTTGCGCTGACCAGCCCGTGCAGGGACTGCCGCTGGGAGCCACATGGAAATGACGGCGTGGGCAGAAACCTCAAGCTGGTGGGAACTACGAGACAGATGCAGAACGCGATCTCTCGTATGAGGAGTCGTGGATTTCATTTTGTTGAGGGTGGCTTTTGCTATGACAGCATAGGCGGCGCCGAACCCACTATTATCTTATTTCACGGCACCTCCATGGCGGCGGCGGAGAAGATTGCTGCGGGCAGTTCAGCATCTCTAGAGGCAGTGGCAACGCCCATTACGGCGAGGGTGTGTACCTCACCCGCACAGTGCGTGTAGCCTTGCACTACGCGCTGAGGTCCATAGGCGTAGCACCGAAGAATGCGGTGAAGACGGACATTCCGTATGAAAGGCTTGCCATAATGCGAGTGGTAGTGAGACCTGGGAAGATTTGTTTTATCGACACGAGCCGTAGTAGGGCGTGGCAGAGACCTGGGGTCGACACGGGGTTCCTGCCAGTGGAAGAGAGCATCCGCGGAGGAAAGCGATGGTCGGAGGAATGGGTGGTGCGGGACCCGGCACGCATCATGGAGAAGACGCTCTTACCCATCGAAGCGATTCGTGCATTGGATATTCTTCCATGGTAATGGCGCAGCCGTGGGTCCAGGTGCTGTGCTGCGCCACTCTGGGGCACTGGCATCCCGACACAGGGAGGCTATTTTTTTTTTGTTGTTGTTGTTTGTGTGTGGTTGTTGTTCCCTTATTGTTGAACTGTTCGAAACAGCATCCTGCCTTTGACGCTGCTGCAGCGTCGTAAAAGAAGGGTCGTTATCAGAGAGATCATGGATAGGAGGGTCGGATGGAACGTAATACGGAACGACAAAAAGTTCGGTTGGCGATGATGGCTTGGCTTCCAGTGGACCACGCCGTCGCGTCTTGTACACCATCGGCCGGATCGCCCGGTGGGGTGGGACGCCTCAAGGCAGCCAAGGTGGTACATCTTGTGCCCAGTTCCCTCAGCCCTCGTACAGGAGAAAACAACAAAGTGAAAGACAACAGAATACACATGAAGCACAGAGTGTGCAGCGCATGCTGCCGAGGGCCTAGCGTGAGAAAGGCGAGGCTGGCTCCACTCCAAGAGAGATGGCGTGCGTGCATCCGCTGAGGTGCTGACAGTTTCCTAGCTCTTCTTTCCCCATTTTCTTTCTCTGTTTCGTCCCTCCCGGTCTCTCTTCGCTTCAGTCAGTACTTTCTGCGCATCATGTCAATGGCATATGTGGCCAACAGAATATTCATTGAAATGATATGAATACTAACTCCCTTGCTATAAGATATATGCTAGACAATAGACAAGACAAAGAGAGGTACAAGGCCAAGGCGTAATTATGAACATAGAAGTCTATTGAATATAGAAGGCTATTAACAAAGCGTAAACCATCAAGTCTAAATATAATTACATACGACAATGCAAAGGTCCACCACTTCTCATCCCTGTGGAAGACCTCCCGTGGGGACTTGTGGGGATGGAAGGGTGGGACTCGCAAACTTGCAATATTATGATTCATCAGAAGTGTTATGTTGCCTTTTTTTTTCCTTTTTTTTTTTATCAACTTGCGCACGGGAGAAAGCAATATGAAGAAGAAGGGAAAGAGGAGCAATCCGTAAAGCATTCATTCACCAGTCTCGGACACGTCCATTCTTCAATATATATACGACTCTGCGATAGTTTAGGGACCAGAGATGATGTATTCTGTGATAACAAGGGTGCTTATAACATTGAAATGGCTGGTGAAGGTTGCTGCTCAGGATTACTTTGAAAACCATGGAAAAGGTAAGTTTTGCTGCTCTGCGTTGGTCTCGTTTGTCTCCAACAAACACATATCACTAAAATCCTTTAAGTAACCAATGAGATAGTGTTGCCTTACGAACAAGAATACGTAGTGTTGGTTATGCGGAATGGATTTGGGCATCACGCCATTCCGAGGGGAGCTCCTGCCTCTGTAAAGTTGCGAGGGAGCGTGCAACGATCCTTTGGGAGTTTACAGTGGTGCATGGGAATAGGACGGAGGCTGACAGAAGAAAAATCTTCATTGGATCTTTCACTTCTTTTTCTTTTATTAGTATTCTAATTGAGGGAGTGGTATTTATGTTAGTTGTATCTTGATGATTGAGTGATTCGATATAATTAGTTCTCTTGTGATTGTTAGTATTTTTTTCTTTTTTTTTGGGGGGGTTTCTGTGTGTGTGTGTGTCAATGGAGAACACGGAGAGCCCTCGAGCGTCACCCTCGGATGAGCAGCACGTAGGAGTATCCACGCCGATTGGTCTTCCAGGTGCGCTGCGCAGTCGTTCCGCTTCTGGTGGGCAGACCAACTTAATACAGGGGACGGCGCCGCGTATTGTTTCCTTTGATTTTGCGGTCCCCTTCGATGATCTGCTGAATGCTCCACAGGTGGATGGTGTTGACGGATTCTCACGGGTGCCTTCTATGGCGTCGAATCTCACCACGACGGGTGTCCCCTTCCAGGAGGCAGCACTTCTGCAGAGTCCCATCTCCGTTGGAGAAGGAACTGCGTTTAGCCGTCGCTCTCAAGGGCGGGGTGGTGGTTCACAACTCTTTAATGCGCAAATGCGCCCAATGACAGCTGAGCGAGATCCTACGAGTACATCAAGCACCCTTCCCAAAAATCGAAAGGAGGCGCTTCCGCTGCCATCTCCCGGAAGGAAAGAGGCGCCGCCAATGCAGCATAGGAAGGCCTCGAGCTCAGAGCCGCAGACAAACCACGTTACACAGCGTCTCGCCAGTCCGATGTGGACGCAAGGCTCTGATTCCACCTCCTCCCACACTGTTCTAGGTCCAGCAATTGGCAGCTCCAGATGCTACGCAGGTTCAAGCAGCACTACTAGAAGGGACTCCTGTCCGAGTCCTAAGGGAAAGATGCGAGACACGGATGCGAAGCTAGCCAAGGTCCAGCAAATGGCTAATAGTCCCAACCAGCTAAATCCGCATAACTCGCTCTCCGTCACAGCACCCGCAGCTGTAGCACCACACCGGGAACATGGACAGGAGCCGGCCACTGATCCTCACCCCGACGTAGCAGAAGGGGGAACCACGGGTGTTGCTCAGGGTGGTAAAGAGTTCAGCAGTCAGCTAGCGAACCACCCGAATGCTGGGGGCAGCGAGGACGCCAGCCCCCCTAAAGCTCTTCGTCTTGGTCTTGGCTCGGAGGCAATAACTTCAGCTTTAGACAACGCACTGGGATCGTCCGCACCACGTATCCCGTTGCTGGCGGGGACGCACATCTCTGCCACTTTAGGTGACAGCGGTGCGCAGGGAACGCAGTCCTTGCTCCCTTCTGCTGAGGTGCGGATGCAGCACCCTCCAAAGGTGCACTCCTCGCTGCTGCCCTTCCCGCTACCGGGTAAGGAAGGAGTGCTACGCCAATCCATGCCGCAAGTGCCCCAGATCGCAGGGGCTCCAGAGACGGCTCAGTTCCTCGAACACTCAAATGTCTCGGACTCGGTGCTGGCGCTGTCTGCTGTGGGCCCTGGGTGTGGAGGAAGTGCCAGCACTCCATTGCAAGGGCACCGGGGCCATCTCCCGGACTTGAACAGCAGCAGACACGCCGCCGTACGGGACGGAAATCAAGACTCACCGCAAAATGTACGCCCTGTCGCTGATCCTTCTGTTCATTTAAGTGGCGCAGGCTCTTTCTCGGTGCTCCCGTGTCTGTCGGCGCATCTGGTGCAGTCGTCGGATGGACTCCCGGCCTTTCAGGATGGAACACGCTACCTTTTCGTCAAACAGCCGTCGGACTGTGCGGGTCCTGCTGGCTCGAGCGGCGGGGGGATTACGTTTCGTTTACCCCGCGTGACGGCAGACGGATCTGTTCTTGAAGGCCCTATGCCGGTGACGCTGCACCGCCGACAGAGCCACAGTGTGCGAAACACATCCATATCATCTCTTCCACCAGCATCCGTCGCACAATACGTGGGCGGGAGTCAAAACACGGAAGCCGGATCTACCCTTGGCCTTAGTAAGCCCGCCCTTCCTCATATTGGCGTTGGATCTTGCCAAAGTCTGGTCAACACACTGAACTCCAGTCAGATGCCACACGCACTGTCCTTCCGAGTAGAAGAGCCTGCTCCTCACACGAAGTCTAGTAGCATCTTCGGCGTCGTCCCTGCGCAGGTGAATAACCAGCGCAGTTATAGCCTCGGTGATAACAACGGGTTATCCCGAGTAGAGAACCATATCCACTACATGAGCAGTGCAGAGCGGCGCCTTTCCTTTTCGGTGCAATCGAATAGTCCTCGGAAAGTGCCCCAATTGAAGAAGGGCCTCCACCATAGTCTGAATACGGAGCAGTTATCCATGAGTCACGCCCCTCCCACCAGTCTTACTGTTCAGGACCAGAGCCAGCAAAGTCCTTCCTCCCCAAGTACAACTTCAACACACAAGGAAGAATACAGTCCACGAGACATACCGACGTATGATTTTCTGCCCATAAAGAGGAGACAAACAGGAACTTCATCACCCCACGAAACGGAAGGGGCTACTGCTGCGACGCTTCAACCCAGCAGCGATCTCGCGCACATGCCCGACCGGCACCACCTCATGAATCCCTCCCAGCCGCAGCAGTACGCGCTTCACGGGGGCTCTAACAGTGTGCAGCAGCAGCAACTGTACGATCCTTCTCAGCAGGGGCAGTACCTCCCTGTAGACTCGTCCCAGCCGCAGCAGTACGCGCATCACGGGGGCTCTAACAGTGTGCAGCAGCAGCAACTGTACGATCCTTCTCAGCAGGGGCAGTACCTCCCTGTAGACTCGTCCCAGCCGCAGCAGTACGCGCTTCACGGGGGCTCTAACAGTGCAGCAGCAGCAACTGTACGATCCTTCTCAGCAGGGCAGTACCTCCCTGTAGACTCGTCCCAGCCGCAGCAGTACGCGCATCACGGGGGCTCTAACAGTGTGCAGCAGCAGCAACTGTACGATCCTTCTCAGCAGGGCAGTACCTCCCTGTAGACTCGTCCCAGCCGCAGCAGTACGCGCATCACGGGGGCTCTAACAGTGTGCAGCAGCAGCAACTGTACGATCCTTCTCAGCAGGGGCAGTACCTCCCTGTAGACTCGTCCCAGCCGCAGCAGTACGCGCATCACGGGGGCTCTAACAGTGTGCAGCAGCAGCAACTGTACGATCCTTCTCAGCAGGGCAGTACCTCCCTGTAGACTCGTCCCAGCCGCAGCAGTACGCGCATCACGGGGCTCTAACAGTGCAGCAGCAGCAACTGTACGATCCTTCTCAGCAGGGCAGTACCTCCCTGTAGACTCGTCCCAGCCGCAGCAGTACGCGCTTCACGGGGGCTCTAACAGTGTGCAGCAGCAGCAACTGTACGATCCTTCTCAGCAGGGGCAGTACCTCCCTGTAGACTCGTCCCATCAGCAGCAGCACGGAGTAGAGTATGGAATGGCTGTGCCGCAGGAGCAATCACGCCGCAGCGATGGCGTGACTAAGGGGGCATGGAAGGCTAGAGACCTTAGTCCAGATAGGTCTGCGTTGCCACATACGTACATCACCATTTCTTATCAGGTCGTCGAGGAAGGTGGCGCGAGTCCCGGTAGGCACCGCACTCGCCGTGGTACGGAGAAACTGCGGCGCGATACCATGCATTATAACCAGGCGCCCACCGAGTGCAGCAGCAGCAGCAAAGGACCATTTCGATCGCAGCGCAGCAGTGACAGGGGTCGGCGTCAGGGAGCTGCTGACCGTCGCATGACAAGGGCGGACCTCGTGGAGATGTGGGCCACACTATTCTTGCAACAGTTCGAAGCCTTTGGAAACACGTACGCTGAATATGTTCGGGACTCGCTACTACAGTTCCATCAGCGGTCTTTGATCTGCATGGCGCTAGGGAAGTGCGGTTATCCCCTCCCTGAAACGCACCGGCTACCCACCTTGGGTGGCCATGCGACTCAAGATCCGTCTCCAGGAGTGCCTTCTCGAGCGGCGGTTGACAGCAGCCTGATAGCACCGGATGTGCAGCCAGTGCACGGTAGTCGCGCAGCCCGCCAAAGCTCAGAGTTTGCAGTGTCCGCCACCCCCACCAGTCGGGTCCACGAACAACAGGAGGGAACAGGTATTCCAAAGCCCCCTCGCAGACAGCATTGCTGCAGCACCTGTCGTCACTGCCGCTCCTTGAAGAGGAGTTCTTCTCAGCCGATCGCCTCAGAGTCCTCAAGCAGCGGCAGCCCGCCAGCGTCTGCAAGGGCTTTTGCTGGCGCATTTATGCAAAGGTGTAGCTCTCAGCTTCCAGCCATTTTCCACGCGTTTCCATGGGAGGGGGTGCAGGACCCAGCCTATGCTTCTCCAATGATGGTATTCCACACCGCCTATGCGACTACGGGTACGGCCCCTACGCTCCCGTGAAACGATAATCCGTACCCTATGGTGCTGGCATCCAGTGCCAACAAGGCGGAATACAGGTGGAACGCATTCTTCTGCTCGGTGTCACCTGTACATAGGGGTTGCGGCGGTGCCTCAGGAGAGAGAGAGAGAGAGAGAGAGAACCTGCAGGGATATGCGGCGTCTGGCTCTCACCGCGTCGCACTAGTGTCGCTGGAGACCTGTGTTGTTAGGATTATGTTTACGTTTACTGCTGCTGTGTTTAAGCAGTTCATACCTTATGTTTTAGTTTTACTTTTCACCTATTCCCGTTTTGTTCTCGTAGACCTATCTCCTTTGTTGGACCACCACTATATATGTTGATGTCTAAAAATAGGCCGTACGTACGTACATATACCGATGTGAATCTTGACTTCATGTCAGCGCGCATTCTATTTTCCCTTTTCTCTCTTGGTTCTCATCCCTTCTTGTGCTCCCCATTTCCCCTTTTTCTCTCGTTGTTGCCGCGACGAGAATAGTGACTGCCGTCTTCTCAAACTGCAGCGCATCGCCTTGTTAATTGTATAAGTATTCAACAACAATACAGCCAGTCTTCCTACGGGTACGCGCTTCAGGGGCAGCGACAACGTCTTTCTAACGCTTGTCTTCACTTTCTAGTAGGTCTGAATAGACATCTCATCAAAAAAAAAAATAACTTTTTGAACGGTCTTATCTTGACACGAATAGGTTCATCTATCATAATTGTTATTTCATTTTATTTTTTTTTGATCTTCAGAAGCGAAGCAAAGGTACAAAGATAATTAAAAAGCGCTGTGTTGTACTGCAGTGTGAGGGATGGACGCCTATACACCGCAGGCCAGTGCAGCCTACCACCCCATCTCGTACGAGTACGTCGCTTCCCCCCGTACCCTTCAGAGTTTTGGTCGCGCTACAACCGACTCGAATGAAAGACTCTTTGGGGAGTCTGGAGGGGCTCGCAGCCGTACTTCCCATATGCCGCAGCGCAGCGATACACCTAGCGTTTCTCCTCCCTTACCGTGTGAAGCCAGTCCCGTGGCAACTGTCTGCGACCCGTCTCAAGTGCATGTCATGGGCCGCCACCCCTCCATCTTCAGCGCAGTTCAGGAGGTCCCCGACTTTGGACAGCTGCAGAACCAGCCCAGCCAGCCCTATATCCCCCCAGGAAGCACCACACAACAGACGGCATACCGATACAGCGACACGCTCCACGATGGATCGCCGTCGCTGCGGCTCATGAAGAAGGAGTCTCTGTCGGTTGTGCCGTGGTACGCCGTGATGCAGGGTGCCCACAGCATGGCTATCACCTCGGCATCGCACGAGAAAGCGCAGTCTTCCATCGTGAGCGATGAGGATCAGCTGATATCCCTCGACACATCAAAGAATGCGTTGAAAGGTGGATCGGCGGGACCGCGTCCACCCCTGCCGCTGCCAGTGCTCGGCGTGGGTGACAGAGCCTTCCCCCCCTTCTCGCGGGACCCAGCGGCCGCCACCACCAATTATATCGCTAGCGAAACGAAAAACCCCGTGGCGCTCTCCGGCACTGTCAATAACGTCATATTCAGCGCAGAATCTATTCCCGCGCCTGGGCAGCCGAACCCGCCGCAGTGCGCCCTGCCGGCCCCTCCAACCCCCGGCAGCGACACGCCGCCGAAGTCCCCAGGAACCCCTCCTCAGGACACCCATCTGAAGCCGCTGGAGGAGCAGTGCACCGGCGTTCCCACACCCACGAATGCCTCTTTCCCGCTCCAGACCTCACTCTCCGCCCTCCCTCGCACTGTGGAGGTGGTGCTGGGCCCTAACAGCGAGAGCGTGCTGGCCGGCGCGCCGTCCGTTTCGCAATCGCTTGCCGGCTTCTTGGTTCCCGGCCCCCAGGACGTGGATGGTGGAGGCCCGCAGCTGCCGCCTAAAATTGCTATCGCTCGCTGGTCACGGTCACAGGCAATGGCTCACTCACATCTACCCACGCTGCCGTCCGCCTCCACCATCCTCTCACCGCACGGTCCCACCCCGTTTTTTTGGCCCCACGGGTTTTCTAATTCCATGCCCTCCTCCGCGCGCCGGTCCTCCAACGTTCTCCTTCAGGTATCGGGGCACTCGCTCAACTCGGGCGTGCCCAGGGATCTTTCGGGGCTGGAGCGACCGCTGCGGGATTATTCCATGAGCCATAAGAGCACTAGTTACGACCGCCAGTTCGTCCGCCAATCAGAGCACGAGAGCTGCTTTTCCTCCTCCGACCCGGCAGCCAAGCGCCGGCGCTGTATGGACTTGGTGGGGAAGGGCCCAACGGAACGGCGGCCCGTGTTCTTCGGAGCTCTTACACCATTTGGGGACGCCGACGCCGCCTTTTCCGTCAATGCCTTTGCCCTGTCGCTCCTATCTCAGTACGAATACTTTGGAAACGCCTACTGCAACTTCCACAGCGAGGTCCAGCAGGCATTCAACGACTACACCCTGAACGGCATACCAGTGTCACCGTCTATTGCGGTTCCTCCCCCTTTGCCCCACATGCAGAACACGGCCGACAGAAGAACTCACCCCATGCACAGCGCCTCTGTATCGACGTCCAGAGCTCTCGGCGTCTCGGAGAAATTCCTCGCGTCCTCCTCAGGAGACCGACACGGCAAGGGAAGAAATCCACGTGACCGTCAGCACCGAGGCAGGCATCGGCGGTCGCCCAGCAGTTCCAGTAGTGGGGCGGCACCGGCCGACACAACCACCTCATCGCCTCTGCCGTGTAGTGCAAGAGAGCTCAGCTGCCAATCCATGGACCCGGGGCACTCATCCCCATCTCGCAACGTGGTCTACCCGGAACTGCAGCACCTGCGGAATAGCCTCCGCAAAATGCGGGGAAACATGTTGCAAGCGGGAGTCCACACAGCAGCGTTGCAGCGAGACGCGATGCAGATAATGCAGCTGCTGGAAGAGGTCCGCAAGGAGTTTATAGGGGAGGTCGACGAGCTGCTGCCACCACGAGGCAGCAGCCCTGGTACATTCCTTCCACACGGTGCTGCGCAGCAAGACCCATACGAGTGGGGCAAGGTCGGGAACGTGAAGACCCCGCCAGATGGCGCCCCCGCGTTGGCAACACGGCCTTCACCGAAAGATGTCGAAGGGACTGCTGCAGCAAAGGTAGTGGGACTTCAGAATGAGGTCCTGGAAGTCCAGCGAAAATTGCGAGATCTAGGGGCTGCCTTGAAGGTGCAGCGTGATGCAGAGGGGAAGCGCTCCCAGGAGCAGGAGGAACTGCTTCAGCATCTGGACAACGAGGTTGTCGAAGTGTTGGAGCGTGTAAACAGCGCAGCAATGGCGGTTCAAGCGGAGACACAGAGGGCAATGGATCCTCCTTTTCTGCCCTCGTACCCCTTCACCACACATGCCGTAGCTCCAGGAGGTGTGGGTGTATTTCCTTGCCCCGCGGTTCCGCTTCTTCCTCCACTGGGGTGCTCGGTTCCATTCTTCCCCGCCCCGTGCCCGCCGCACGAATCCCCGTCCCGGGTGCAGCGCACCGGCCTTCCCCCCATTGGCTCTCTTCCTTTACAGTGTGAACCAGATGGCGCGGATGGCGAGCGTCGAGGACTCAGACATGAATCCCTTCCCCATGTGCGGCTTCAGAGCTCTCTAGTGCGCGAGACAGAAGACAACAACCGGATGCGGGCGCTGCAGCTCAACATCGCAAACGTGGCAAAGGAAATATCTCTGCTGGCCCAATAGGTAGGACAGTGTAGCGACGGATATCGATGCTTAGAGATGATGTGTGCAATTGTGCATTTGACGTTGGTAAATGCATTCGTTCACTGATGCACCAAAAGTGCGGCAAGGCGAGTGCTGATGATGGATGTGTTACACTTTGTTGTTGTTGTCGTTATGCATCCAGTTCAGCGATACCTGCGATTGTCCTTGACCTTCAGACAATGTGGAGCGTCTTTCAGTTTGCTGGTTGTACTAATTAGTTTTCTAGTAGGTCCGCTCTTTAATAGTATGCGCGCTGTCAAGAAGATGGTACTCTCTCCACATTATTACTATTATTAATTTAATGCCATTTTTTTCAGTGTTTTTTTTTTTTTCAAATATACACGCTGTTCTTTATTATTGCTCATTTATTTGATGATGATTGTTTCTCCGCTTTTATCTCCGTTTCATCTTTTTTGCTATTATCCGCACTGCACTCCTATCTGTCACTCCCAGTGAGGCCCAGATGTTCCCTCCCCTACCCTCACCCTCCCCTCTTTCTTCATCTAGAATAAATGAGAAGCAACAGAACCGGAAGAAGAAAACAGCATTTCCATTGGACCCAGCAATGGGTATCATAACAGAGAGCGAAGGTGGCCCAAACCAGATAATCCATTAGACTTGATTTTTGTTGTGTTTAATTTTTCCCAATGCGAGGAGGAACCTCACTGAACGGCTTCACTCGTCGCACCGCTCAGCTAAAAAACCTCTCGCAGTATCTCCCGAAAACATAATGCGTACAGTATAAATAATAAACATATATCGGTACAGCAGAACAGAAAAACCGTAAAGTACAAACTAACGATTTATAACAACTTGTCAAAAATAAATTTTCAAAAAAGCAAGCAACGTTGCTTTTCGTGGTAAGCGATACGGTGTACTGTCCCGATAAGACAAGAAAAATAACACAAACGTACAGAAAGTAGAAGATGTCAAATGCACTCATCAAGTTTGGGGGTACTCGTGTTATGAATAACGCAAGCCTGTGATACATCACAAGCTTTCTCCATTATCTTCTCCATGTTCCACTAGTTTTCTCTCCCTACTTTACTCCTCATCATTCCTCTCGCCTGTGCTCTCACAACTCCAGTGGATACCTTTTTTTTGCTTCCCTCGTTCGATGCATACGTAATGTTTTATTCAATTCTTTTTCTTTGTTGTGATTGATATCTGAACGTGCTTGGAGGAAACTTCTTTTTAGTGTTCGGAACTTCTGTCCGTGCACCCCAGCACCGCCTCGGGGACTCCGTCTGCGACGTACGTTGCGCTTTATTCATGAAGATAATTTCCCATAACAAACGTACGTGACATCCTAAAAGAGTTAGGTGTTAATAACCGTAACAACATAAGGTTTTACTCGTCTTCGTCTGCGGAATGGCATCAGCTAAACGGCCTGCTGATATCTCCCTGGATGAGAGTACGCCGCAGTGCTCTCTCTCTCTCTCTCTCTCTCTCGCGTGTGCGCGCTTAACGGTGCCAAGCGTTATCGGTAGATCTCTGCGTGTCAATGCCTAAATTCATTAATTAACTACTCTTCGGTGTTTCGGTGTGGTTGAGGAAATATTTCCTGGTGTTGTGGAAATGATTACATATATTTATATGCTTTCTCTACACATCCTTGTCTTGTTGACGCATAGGTAGGAACAAAAACGATACTTATGTGAGTTGATGGACGGACCTTAGCATCCCGGAGGGTCTGAAGGCCATCTACTCTGAAGAGGAGACCACTGCACCCCCTTGACGCCCAGCTCTCGTGCATAAAGGCTTGCTGCGGTAGTTTGACTTATGCCGCGGATGACGCAAAAAGCGCATGAAATGCTGCGTTAACGTAGCTTGCCCTTTATCAGGACCAGAAGGATCGCCCCACCAAGATGGTGGTGGACATGTCGCGGGCCACGACAATCCCTTCGCGGAAGGAGGGTGATCTGACCCGCGAGTCGTTGGGCCGGGTGTGCCCCGGGGCCCCAATCCTTCCCGGTCGTTGGCGCAGTACGACCAGATTGAGAAGGCCTACGCGGCGAAAGGCTCAAGGGACGTTTGGGAGCCCCTCAAGGCTCGCTGTGCAGAAGCGGCGAAGGCTCATCGTCTCGCTGCGGTGGAATCCCTCCTCCTATCACACCTGCTCTTCGCGGAGGACAAGGAGTTCGGGGCTTTTCTCATCGCCAACATGATCCTGTCGATGCCACCGGACATGGCGTACCCAACGCACAATGCCGCCATGCTGATGCAGATGGATCCGTCGACGCGCCTGACCCTCGCGCCGTTGGTCACGCCGCTCCAGCGGCCCATCTACCCGCCCGTGCCAAGCCAGTTAGGTTGGCGACCTCAGCGCAGAGCTCCTCCAGACGGGAGGGGCGGCGGCTCTGGTGGGGCGCGGTTGTCCCGCTTCGATACTCCGGAGCCTCCTCTGGAGGGTGGGGAATACTATGCTCAGGTCCGTGCCGCCGACGGTGAGCTCTTGGGTCATGTGGACCTCCGTGACCTGGAAAGGTCCGTCATGCAGCTGGGCCATACGATGGTGGGAAAGCAGGACGAAGCCTTGCAGCGACTTCAAACAGTCATTTCCAATGCTCGGCGGCCAACTGCTTCCCCGCGCCGGCCCACCAACTACCAGCCCAGAGCCCAGAACACCTATCATCGCGGCTCCAATCGCGCTCGAGGGGCCCCGTATTACGGCGGTGAAGCGAATGGCCCGGCGCCTGTGGATTCTGTCTCTGATAAGCCAAAGGGAAAAAAAGCGGTGTGCCCCCACCGCAGGCATAGACCCGGTGGGGCAGAGAACAGCTCCTGGGGGGGGGGGGGGAGACGATTTTGGTAGGTGGTGACCTCCGGCAGGGTCGCCCTTCTAACGTCGTGATGGAGGACCTCCTATTCCGGTAACTTCCCTCTGGTAGAGTTTTGCCGTGCAAGGCACTCCCGGACACCATAACCCTATTTGCTCCACCTGCCCGTGTGACGTCGTTCCCGACAGAGCAACAAGATTGAAGCGTATCGTCGAGGGCAGGCTAGAGCGGCATGGGACAGTGTGTTTCCCTTTATGCAGCTTCCACCACTGGATTGCTGCGGTGGTCTCTAGCCCAAGCACCGGACAGTCGTTGCCCCTCCATATTGACGTGCATGACTCTGCTTCGTCCTGGCAGGATCACCGCGACGAGAAGGGCCCGCTGCGCATCATGTGGCCTCTGGCCACGCTTACCCTTCACAAGGGCCCCCGGCAGGAACGCGGAAGCGAGGAATTGTGCGGGTTTTTTTTGTAATGCTGGCTCTCTTGTTGGCGCACAGCTTCGGCTTGACCTTGCCGACGGATGCGTCAATTGCCCCACCCTTGCGAGACGTGCTTTATCACACGTCGCTGTACGGCCCTACTAGAGCAAAATTCCTAGAGGAGTAGAGGAGTTCTCGACGATCCTGTACCAATCCACACCTATCGTTGACGGCGATGGACAGATGAGCTCCAGCTGGTGCAGCGACTACGAGGCCTGCAGGGCCTCGACGTAATGGTTTTGGTTACTTACTCTGCGCGGCCGCCCTCGCAAACGAGATTGGCGGCAGATTCCGCCGACTTACGTAGTGTGCCATGCGCTGTCGTATCGCTTCGCAGGGCTACGGTGCGGGCGTCCCACGCGCGGGATCCAGCGTGCCGTACTGGATTACGGGTGCCGGCTTTACCGCTACGGATGGGAGGAGGCGGCGGCTCCTTTGGCGATTGTTGGTGACCTCCCCCCTGTCGGCTCTCCGTTCCTGCTGACACGGACCTCGCTGGATGTGGTGCTTCCACCGACCTTGGAGAACAACGATTTCGTGCTTGGTGCGGCATTTGATCTGACTGTTGTCGCCCGTAATGGCCAAAGCAGGGAATATTTTTTGACCTCCGACCCGTCTGATGCAGTGGTTGGCTTCTACAGGCCCCGGCAAGCTCCCGAGGCGACAACTGAGTTAGCTCAACACACCGCGACAACCGGCGCAGATAGATGACCAGCAGACGCATCGTGTCTTACAGACCGGCGTAACCACTCATTTAAACTTCAAGGGCGGGCTTCGAGGGGGTCATGTCTGCCCGAGGGAGTGGTACATCTACCAAACCCAACCCCCTCACGTCTCTGCCGCGGCAGGGGCAGCGATGAGCCCAGAGGTTGGGAAGCAACATATGTTGGACATCCGATCGATGCCGGCGGATCTTCTCCCGATGCCGCTGCATGCCGCCATACTGGAAATGGTTCAACGCCTCGCGTGCGCTGCTATTCTGATTGCGGCGGTTGAGGGTTCGGAGGAGTTGTTCTGCCAGGCCGTACGCACGATCCTCAACCGTATTGCTGAAGCAACCACCTGCTCATATCCCCACCTCGTGAGGAGATACTGTCGTGGCGCTCCTTCTTGCAGGTGCGTATGGACTGCTTGTTCCTGGGCGAAGCGTACAGCTGGAGCAGACGGCCAGCAACTCCGGTCCGCAACGCTGTTAAAACTGTCACAAGGCTGGATCTGGCCTCTCCGGCGCCAGCTTACAGTTATCGTTTGTTGGCAGTTTTGTGGACGCAAGACGTGGAGGTGGATGGACCGTTGGGTGCGGCCGGCGCTGCTAGCCCCTTTTCGGCCCGAGCCGCGTGCCGCACAAGAAATTCCACAGTACATTGTTGAGTGCCGTCTGTTCGATTTTCCATTGGGGCGCATCGTTTTGGTGACGGATCATGAGGCGCTGCATTGTCACGGTCCAGCGGGGGGAGAACAGCTTCCGAGGTATCGTCCGCGGTCACGCATTAAACAGCTTGTATGCATATACGAACCTTTTACTCTAAGATCATAGTATCCGAGTTCTATTTTTTCAAGTTGCGGGTGGTCTTAACCCAGCAGACACCGTGTCACGTACCTTTGGGGATGGCGAGGGAGGTCGTTTACTGGTGCGGCGCGTCGAGAATGTGGGAGTGCCGAGTCTGCGGCTCTCCACGAGGTGTCCGCTTTGCGAAATACCTGGGACTACTAGACTGTACACATATGGGGACACTCGCCCTCGCCACTAACACTGAAACGCATGTGTTGATATGATTCACGACAGGATGAGCATTTGAAGAATGCAAGCCAGCAGAAAGACAAATCCTTCTTTCCTTTCTCCCCCCCTTTTTTTTTTCATTACTATTATTAGACAACAGTAGAGCAGGAAGTGTACCAGTGTGCTACGCGGTGTGACAGATTCCGCACCGTCTCTGCGTATCTCCTCCCAGCCTGAATGCAAAGGTGGCCACTTCCTTTCCCTCACCACCTCCAACCGACCATCAGAACCGGTATTTGCCGTTTATATTCACTTTTTAACATTATTCTCGTTTTCTTTCCCCTCAACATCTAAATGGATGTATTGAAGTAGGAATAGTCCAATATCTCTTTTTTTTTTCGTTCTGACTGAACCTTGGAGTGGCAAACTGCCGCATCGAACTAGAACGAGAGACACTGTAAATTTACGCTTGTGTGGGCTGGCTGCCTGAGAGACAGCCATCACCTCTGCTCTCTAGTCTCTCATCTCCACCCCCTCCTCTCTCGAGACGATGGAGGACTCCGCACTTCTACTTCCCATGGAGGAGGTCCAGTACACCAGCGACGTGACGGGCTATGCCAAGAGCCGATCTACCCCTGAACCCCTTCGATCACGGAATGCAGTGGATGCGGGGACCCCAGAGAAGATAGACATACGCCCCTCTCTCTCTCACATACCACCGGATACACAGCAGCTCCGGCGCTCCCTCACACCGGGTTCCCCTGCCTCTCCACTAATGGATGTCAGAGACTCACCACAGAAAAGAGCGAGTGGAGCGCGTCTACTTCAAGCACCCGCAGGCAATCATTCTAGAGGATCCAGAAAACCCTCTTCACTTGGCTCTCCTGCACTGTCAAACGGTTCACCGCGTTTCCCGCCAAGCCTTACTCCGCCTCCTGCACGAACGAGCGCTGCGTGGACTCCTTCAAGCTCTATGCCCGGCCGGCTGCTATCACAGGGGCGCAGTGCCTTCCCGCGGCTCGACCGGCAAAGCCAAAATGAGAAGAGCGTCTCTTTTCTTCTTTTCACGGATCTTCACAACACGATGTCATCGGTACTGCCCCGAGAGGTGATCCTACCCCCTGAGCAAACTAACACTCACCAACGAGCCCGAACCATCACCATGCCGGTTGACCCTGTGCCGGTGCAGACTGCTCCCACGGTCACAACGATCAGCCCGAGAGCAGTATCACTGGAAGCTGTAGAGGATTCAAGCGCGCGGCCGCAGCCGGAAGAGGTGGGGACTTCGCCATCCAGAGAACGGACGCCAAAGGCTGCTTCAGAAGCACAGGATGCGGTAGTTGTTGAAGAGCCAGTGCAGACTGCTCCCACGGTCACAACGATCAGCCCGAGAGCAGTGTCACTGGAAGCTGTAGAGGACTCAAGCGCGCGGCCGCAGCCGGAAGAGGTGGGGACTTCGCCATCCAGAGAACGGACGCCAAAGGCTGCTTCAGAAGCACAGGATGCGGTAGTTGTTGAAGAGCCAGTGCAGACTGCTCCCACGGTCACAACGATCAGCCCGAGAGCAGTGTCACTGGAAGCTGTAGAGGACTCAAGCGCGCGGCCGCAGCCGGAAGAGGTGGGGACTTCGCCATCCAGAGAACGGACGCCAAAGGCTGCTTCAGAAGCACAGGATGCGGTAGTTGTTGAAGAGCCAGTGCAGACTGCTCCCACGGTCACAACGATCAGCCCGAGAGCAGTGTCACTGGAAGCTGTAGAGGACTCAAGCGCGCGGCCGCAGCCGGAAGAGGTGGGGACTTCGCCATCCAGAGAACGGACGCCAAAGGCTGCTTCAGAAGCACAGGATGCGGTAGTTGTTGAAGAGCCGGTGCAGATTGCTCCCACGGTCACAACGATCAGCCCGAGAGCAGTGTCACTGGAAGCTGTAGAGGACTCAAGCGCGCGGCCGCAACCGGAAGAGGTGGGGACTTCGCCATCCAGGACGCCAGAGCTGGCTGTGGAGTCGCAGCGTTCCTCTCTGCTTCTTGAGGCTGTAGAAGATCCCGAGAACTGTGTTGTAGGACCTGCCGCTGTCATTACGATCCAGCCTAGGGCCGTTTCCTTGATAGCTGTGGACTCGAGCGCGAAGGTCTTGCCTCCAGAGACTGGAACCCCGGAGTCAAGTGAGCGCCGCTGTGTATCTCCAGTGGTGGAGAAAAAAATGCCTTTAGATGTTATGGAGCGGAGCAGATCGCGCGACACTCCCCCTGTGGGTGTTCTTTCGCCTGCCGCGGCACCCCTACATGCGGAAGAGAACTCGCACTCCACACATCCTCCCGTAGAAGCGACGCCTCACTATTCACCACAACGCCGAACGACTCGCAGTCCCAGCCCGGTTCCGAGTGATCCCAGCATCTCGTCGGGTCTCCGCCCCAGCAAGCTCTCCACCAGCCTCCGGCACCACGCGAGCAGCACCCGCCGCTGCCCGGTGGTTATGCTTGAGGGCGGCAATGAAGAAAGCGACACCATGGCACCCCAAACGTTGCATGTCACACCGAACGGGCAGCCCTCGCAGGTGTCCTCAGTGGCGCTCTCCGGTCCCGCCTCCGCTGTGAAAGAGGGGCTGCCCATTTTTTTCAGCCCACACAGCCGAAACCCCTCCGTACCTCCGTATGGCGTCGGGTCCTACTGCATCTTGTCCGCCCCAATGTGCTGCATGCAGGGATCCGGGGATGCGGTACAAGGTCGCAGAGGCTCTGCTAGCTCCTCCGTCTCCTCTGTGGATACGGTGGTACAGGGGCAGGCCCCACGAGCGTCGCGGTCCCAGTCTTTCTCCCCTCTTACAACCAACGAGCTCCGCCAGGTCTCCGCCGAGTACACGTGTCCACATAATTCCGGGCATGAAGGTCCTAGCCCAGTTGTCTCTCTCGAAGCGCATGAGAAAGAGAAGTCGGAGCTTTCTATGCTGACGCCCCCGCCGTCGCTGCTACACACTCAACGGGAGACTCGATCTACAGAGGCGTACCCTCTGACCACGTTGGACCACCAGCACATGCCACTCCTTCTGGATCAACCCCCGTCGGCAACACTTGACGACACACTCACGACGCAGGAGGTGCCACAGCTCGATATGACCCAAATCCAGGAACAGAGCCAATACATGGTGTCCTCGCCGCGACCCCCACCCGAAGTGCTCAACACCAACCGAGATACCCCTGTGAGCCCAGAAAACACAGCGGACGTTCCACAGGCGGCCGTTTCGCGCGCAGCACGCAGCTTTAGCATTTCCAATTCGACCACTCATCCCGCTCTGCTGCTCGACAACTTGCACCAGGAGCATGTGGATCCGCCGCCGGATGTGCTGCTCACACAGCGATACAGGAAGGGAAGTCTCGTCAACACAGCTCCACCGAGCCGAGCCGTCCGGCAAGACAGTGCAGCGTGCGCCACTGACGCCAGTGCAACCCTTCTTCAACGCTTAGCTGTAGCCACTGAACTGCAGGCAAAGGAAGAACCGGATCTCCCCCATAGCAACAGCAGCCCACCGGAGGAGTCCTCACGCCGACCACGCTCTGTAGATCTTCAACGGAGACAGTCGCGGAGCATCACTCCCACCTCTCGAAGCGAATCCCCGGAGATTGTGATCAAGGAGAAGAGGTCCTTCTCTGGTTTCAACAGCGAAGGGGCCCTCATTCTTTCTCTCGTCAACTCACGTGACAGCAAACTACACTCGTTGCACTTCCTCGATGACGAGGTGATCGAAGATCCGCTAACCGAGGAGACAGCAGCAGCGGAACCGATCTCTCTCTCGCAGCAGCGCAGTGCAGCGCTAAACGCCATCGATGTCACTCCCACTCCCCGCTCGCTCTCCTATACCGGAAATGAAAAGGACTCAGAAGCTCCTCAGGAGGCAGATGTTGGGCAGCGACTGAGTGTTGCCGATTCGCTGAGCAATGCGAGCCCCAGTGTAATGCATGTTAATCCCGATGTCGCAGAGGGCATGGATGAACCGTACGAAGCTCCTCAAGAAGCGGGTGTTGACCAGCTACAGAGTGTTGCCGATCCGCACTACGGCAGCCCCAGCATAACCGATCTTGAGTCTATTTCTGCCGAGGGTATCACAGAACCTTGCGAAGCTCCTCAGGAGGCAGATGTTGGGCAGCGACTGAGTGTTGCCGATTCGCTGAGCAATGCGAGCCCCAGTGTAATGCATGTTAATCCCGATGTCGCAGAGGGCATGGATGAACCGTACGAAGCTCCTCAAGAAGCGGGTGTTGACCAGCTACAGAGTGTCGCCGATCCGCACTACGGCAGCCCCAGCATGATCGATCTTGAGTCTATTTGTGCCGAGGGTATCACAGAACCTTGCGAAGCTCCTCAGGAGGCAGATGTTGGGCAGCGACTGAGTGTTGCCGATTCGCTGAGCAATGCGAGCCCCAGTGTAATGCATGTTAATCCCGATGTCGCAGAGGGCATGGATGAACCGTACGAAGCTCCTCAAGAAGCGGGTGTTGACCAGCTACAGAGTGTCGCCGATCCGCACTACGGCAGCCCCAGCATAACCGATCTTGAGTCTATTTCTGCCGAGGGTATGGCGGAGAGTGAAGCGTTAAACGTCTCTCAAATACGGCCTCAAAACGTTCTTGTTATCAACGGACGCAAAAAAAGTCTTGCTGCCGGGTCGCACAGCACGACGCAGACAAGTTTTGTCGTGCACGACATGGTAGAAGATTCCCGAGAGGTGGTGCGAACGGCGCAGCGCACAAGCGTGTCTCAGACCGGGAACGGTGTCAGTAGCACGGCGCACTTGCCTACTCAACCTGCAGACCCCATGGAACAGGAAAGTACGACTCTAACAAACTCTGTGGCAGAGCCGCAGCCGGTTCTTGTGGCCTGTGAGCTCCTGCGGAGCTTAGGATCTCCGTCGCGTACTTTTAGTCCAGAGTTGCTTCTCCTGGATTCGATGAACACGTGCGAACCTACGATCTTGCAGCGCCCCAGAAGTGTAGTGCAAGCTATTACTACTCCAAGTCCAGCGCACCCGGACGAACCAACACCTGTGGTGTTGGACCAACGTACGGATAGCTCGGAGATTGTAAAAATTGACCAGCTACAGAGTGTCGCCGATCCGCACTACGGCAGCCCCAGCATAACCGATCTTGAGTCTATTTCTGCCGAGGGTATCACAGAACCTTGCGAAGCTCCTCAGGAGGCAGATGTTGGGCAGCGACTGAGTGTTGCCGATTCGCTGAGCAATGCGAGCCCCAGTGTAATGCATGTTAATCCCGATGTCGGAGAGGGCATGGATGAATCGTACGAAGCTCCTCAAGAAGCGGGTGTTGACCAGCTACAGAGTGTTGCCGATCCGCACTACGGCAGCCCCAGCATAACCGATCTTGAGTCTATTTCTGCCGAGGGTATCACAGAACCTTGCGAAGCTCCTCAGGAGGCAGATGTTGGGCAGCGACTGAGTGTTGCCGATTCGCTGAGCAATGCGAGCCCCAGTGTAATGCATGTTAATCCCGATGTCGGAGAGGGCATGGATGAATCGTACGAAGCTCCTCAAGAAGCGGGTGTTGACCAGCTACAGAGTGTCGCCGATCCGCACTACGGCAGCCCCAGCATAACCGATCTTGAGTCTATTTCTGCCGAGGGTATGGCGGAGAGTGAAGCGTTAAACGTCTCTCAAATACGGCCTCAAGACGTTCTTGTTATCAACGGACGCAAAAAAAGTCTTACTGCCGGGTCGCACAGCGCGACGCAGACAAGTTTTGTCGTGCACGACATGGTAGAAGATTCCCGAGAGGTGGTGCGAACGGCGCAGCGCACAAGCGTGTCTCAGACCGGGAACGGTGTCAGTAGCACGGCGCACTTGCCTGCTCAACCTGCAGACCCCATGGAACAGGAAAGTACGACTCTAACAAACTCTGTGGCAGAGCCGCAGCCGGTTCTTGTGGTGTGTGGAAGAAGGTGTAGCATGCCCTCTTCGTTGGATTTTCTGACACCCGAAAAGCTGGTCTTCTTTGATACGCTGGTTTCCCCTCCTCAGAAGGATGTTTCAGCTCCGGAGGAGCATCGTGCGAGAGAGGAGATAAAAAGAAAGAAATCGCTCCAACGCCGCGTTGTGAAGAAAAGATCGGAGGACGCCAACAATGACGCCTTAAATGTGTCTGCGACGGGTTCGTCTCGACTTCTGAAACCAGAACCTTTTGGCAAGCAGCCAGCAGTTTACCACACGCCACCCGAGGATTCTAGGGTGGTGCAGGGGCTTATGCGCTCTATGGGGGCTTTACTCTCTTCACAGCTGACATCAATCTCGCTCAGCGGACCCGATTCGGAGCAGCTACGACCCCAAGTAGCAAAGGATCATAAAGACTATGAACAGCGCAGCGCAGGCATTCGTGAGACCTTGTCACCAGGAGGCAGCCGAGATACCAGCCCAGCGCCGGAGGGTCCTGCCCCACCCGGCGCAGCGGCCCGCCCCAGCGACAGGGAGGTACTTGCCCCACTGAAGGGGACCCCCTTACGTCCGGGTTCTCGTCTGGCGAAGTACGGAGGTGATTACAACGAAGTACTTGCGTTTATCCGCTGGAGGGAAGCTGAGGCCGCAAAAAGAAGTGACTCGAGTACTACGAAGGATCAGGTGCCTCCTCACCGAAAGTTAGTGGGCCAGTGGCTGTGGTGGACCCAGCAGGCGATGGTGATGCGCGGGTCCTCTGCGACTGTCTCATCTCGGGGCCCGCCGCCCCAAAGCGCTGCATCAGGGTGCCCCACACGTGAGACCCTACCGACCATATCTCAGGGATGGTCCGATGCCCCTGCGGAGCTGCTGTCGCGTACTCCGGTATCCACCAGGCCGCCCAGTTCGCCGCCGCCGGCAGATCCTGCGGCATGCCTCCAGATGGTGTTACCGTCGATTTCTCCGTTTCCGAACGTCCTTGCGCCCGATTCAAAGCTGCACTGCGTAGACCCCGAACAAAGCGCGATACAAGAGGAAGAGGAACGAAGACCCGAAAAACACACTTCTGTGATGACCAGCAGCCGTAGCATGAGCGCAAGTACAGACAATTTAACGGTACGAAGCGATGATGAGGAGGATCCGTGTACGTATGGGAACAGGAATCAGCACATTCGTCTCCGAATGAATAGCGTTAGCGACGGAAGTGTGGGAGATGTGGTGGAGCTCAATGAGCACTCTCCCCGCGTGTTGGACCCCCGGAGCGGGCCACAAGGGCAGTTGCCGTTCCGGATGGAGTCCGATGCATTCGTGGCGGCCATTCCATCGGGTGGCCCCTAACGGAGTGTCTATCTCGCCTCTTTTTGAATTAGAGGCACCAGACATGCACCTACTCCTCGACCTGAGAGCGGAATCGTAAATCGGGAGGCCCAGAAGGAGCTGTGCCACCACCCCCCGGGACCAATAGGAAAAGGGATCCAGCACAGATGCACTGCACCACGTCTAATGGTAAATGGTTTCCTTTTGCTTCGGTTTCCTTGTTATCATTGAAACACATGTGAGAAAGTATAGGGCATGATATATATTATTATTATCGTTTGCTTTTTTTTTTTTCTCCCGTAGGATAGGATGTCCACCTACCCTATCGACAGAGATTAGAAGTTGGAAGTATCGCAGCCCCACACACACACACAGGAAAAATAAAACGTGAATCTGATGAGACTACGGGATTCTCTCCCTATGGACCCCCCCGACTAGGTGGGCGGGATGCACAACACTGTCTAGTAGAACTCATTGTTATGATGTTTATTATTTTCCTAACGTGCCTGTGTCCCTTAGTCTCCCCTTCCATTCTATTTCTTTCGTTAACAAAAATGTGCCAGTGGGTAGAGGAACATTTACCATTGATATATGCGATGATAAACCCGTGATGAACAGGTTAACGCTTTCTAGAGATGCTTTTATCTTTCGAGGCTAGCATTAACAAACCCTTACATGAACCCAGTACGAATGCAGTGAAAAAGTGCCTAATCCTTCGTAGGACTAGGTTGTATGGCTCAGCTTCGTTCGGCTCTCCACCACCCACAACGAGCTAGTTCTGTTCAGTGTTTGGTGTATCACAACTGCAAGTGGGAGTTTCTTCAAAATGCTACACTCTTCTTGTCGTACCTCTGCCGAGCTGAAAATAAGAAATAAGATGCATCAGTCCTGTGTATCCTGTGGTTGTTACTCTCTCCTTTTTGGTTCTTGTTTTGGTTTGTGTGTGTGCTTATATTGCTCTAGCCTGGAACTATAGCAGCGGCGGCCCATTTTTAAGTCCCTCCCCTTTTTTACGTTTTTCCCTTCTCCTCTCGAGGCGAAAGGAGCGGCTCTTATTAGAGCGGCGCTTATTTGCTACCTAAATGTGTCTGCATCTAGCAGGACCAAAATTTACTTTGTTTTTTTAGCTTTTTTTAAAGCTTTCTATAGTACGTTGGAAAGGCCCCTCAACTTACGAAAATCTTTTTTTTTTTATTCTGTCATTTGGGCGACGAGTTTAATCCTCTCCTTGGACCTACTTCCCCGTTGGCCCTCCCGCCATCCTATACACCCGGCCATACGTCTGATTGAATATCGTTCTCATCTTTTCCGACCTCTGGCACCATATTCCAGTAGCAGGAATCCTCGCTACTAGGTGGTCTATAACCGTTCACGCTTTGTATAGAGCAGGAACTTCTGCCTCGATCCAATACAGTGAGACGCGGCGCCTGATGCATCATAGAAAATACGAATCCTACTGTTCCACATACTTTACCCTTTGTTTCCGAGTACCATCTGCCCTCTAGGAAATGCGGAATCGTCCAAGGACGCCGCCACCTATCCTACCAGGCTCTTCTTCTGTGTTTCAGCGGCATGCCGACCTCAGTCTTATCGCCTCATTACCCGCTGAAGTCTCCACAAATGGTTCCAAAGAAAATGAAAAGGGGGGATCCCTCACCTCAGACGACCGCCTTCCAGCGCCACTGCCACAAGAACAACGGGAACATCTCACCGCTAGAGAGAAGGCATCGCCTCACAGCACTTCCACCATGTACCGCTCCTCTGTCGTCTCCCACCCCTCGACAACGGCACAGATGTTCACTACCTTCCGTAGAACCTCGATACTGCTGGTCACTAACGAAATATTTTCCTTTTCATCACAATTCGCCGCACAATCCGAAGCAGTAAACAACTATATTGTCTACGTTCCACAAAAACCTACGAAAAAGAACCACTCTGAACCACACACTCAACTTCTTCCAGTGCTTCAAAAACCACACTCGTATTTAGAGGCCAGCACGTCTGCGTCCAAGGCCGAACCGCAGGAGACTGCGGCGGCCCGTGCGGCCGATCCAGATGCTGAGCCTACTGAAGCTCCCGTGCCGGAAGCTGCTGGCGAAGCAGCCCTCGTTACCACCCTGACACCCGCCCGCGCCACACTTGGTGCCAGCACGTCTGCGTCCAAGGCCGAACCGCAGGAGACTGTGGCGGCCCGTGCGGCCGATCCAGATGCTGAGCCTACTGAAGCTCCCGTGCCGGAAGCTGCTGGCGAAGCAGCCCTCGTTACCACCCTGACACCCGCCCGCGCCACGCTTGGTGCCAGCACGTCTGCGTCCAAGGCCGAACCGCAGGAGACTGCGGCGGCCCGTGCGGCCGATCCAGATGCTGAGCCTACTGAAGCTCCCGTGCCGGAAGCTGCTGGCGAAGCAGCCCTCGTTACCACCCTGACACCCGCCCGCGCCACGCTTGGTGCCAGCACGTCTGCGTCCAAGGCCGAACCGCAGGAGACTGCGGCGGCCCGTGCGGCCGATCCAGATGCTGAGCCTACTGAAGCTCCCGTGCCGGAAGCTGCGGGCGAAGCAGCCCTCGTTACCACCCTGACACCCGCCCGCGCCACGCTTGGTGCCAGCACGTCTGCGTCCAACGCCGAACCGCAGGAGACTGCGGCGGCCCGTGCGGCCGATCCAGATGCTGAGCCTACTGAAGCTCCCGTGCCGGAAGCTGCTGGCGAAGCAGCCCTCGTTACCACCCTGACACCCGCCCGCGCCACGCTTGGTGCCAGCACGTCTGCGTCCAAGGCCGAACCGCAGGAGACTGCGGCGGCCCGTGCGGCCGATCCAGATGCTGAGCCTACTGAAGCTCCCGTGCCGGAAGCTGCGGGCGAAGCAGCCCTCGTTACCACCCTGACACCCGCCCGCGCCACGCTTGGTGCCAGCACGTCTGCGTCAAGGCCGAACCGCAGGAGACTGCGGCGGCCCGTGCGGCCGATCCAGATGCTGAGCCTACTGAAGCTCCCGTGCCGGAAGCTGCGGGCGAAGCAGCCCTCGTTACCACCCTGACACCCGCCCGCGCCACGCTTGGTGCCAGCACGTCTGCGTCCAAGGCCGAACCGCAGGAGACTGCGGCGGCCCGTGCGGCCGATCCAGATGCTGAGCCTACTGAAGCTCCCGTGCCGGAAGCTGCTGGCGAAGCAGCCCTCGTTACCACCCTGACACCCGCCCGCGCCACGCTTGGTGCCAGCACGTCTGCGTCCAAGGCCGAACCGCAGGAGACTGCGGCGGCCCGTGCGGCCGATCCAGATGCTGAGCCTACTGAAGCTCCCGTGCCGGAAGCTGCTGGCGAAGCAGCCCTCGTTACCACCCTGACACCCGCCCGCGCCACGCTTGGTGCCAGCACGTCTGCGTCCAAGGCCGAACCGCAGGAGACTGCGGCGGCCCGTGCGGCCGATCCAGATGCTGAGCCTACTGAAGCTCCCGTGCCGGAAGCTGCGGGCGAAGCAGCCCTCGTTACCACCCTGACACCCGCCCGCGCCACGCTTGGTGCCAGCACGTCTGCGTCCAAGGCCGAACCGCAGGAGACTGCGGCGGCCCGTGCGGCCGATCCAGATGCTGAGCCTACTGAAGCTCCCGTGCCGGAAGCTGCTGGCGAAGCAGCCCTCGTTACCACCCTGACACCCGCCCGCGCCACGCTTGGTGCCAGCACGTCTGCGTCCAAGGCCGAACCGCAGGAGACTGCGGCGGCCCGTGCGGCCGATCCAGATGCTGAGCCTACTGAAGCTCCCGTGCCGGAAGCTGCTGGCGAAGCAGCCCTCGTTACCACCCTGACACCCGCCCGCGCCACACTTGGTGCCAGCACGTCTGCGTCCAACGCCGAACCGCAGGAGACTGCGGCGGCCCGTGCGGCCGATCCAGATGCTGAGCCTACTGAAGCTCCCGTGCCGGAAGCTGCTGGCGAAGCAGCCCTCGTTACCACCCTGACACCCGCCCGCGCCACGCTTGGTGCCAGCACGTCTGCGTCCAAGGCCGAACCGCAGGAGACTGCGGCGGCCCGTGCGGCCGATCCAGATGCTGAGCCTACTGAAGCTCCCGTGCCGGAAGCTGCGGGCGAAGCAGCCCTCGTTACCACCCTGACACCCGCCCGCGCCGCACTTGGTGCCAGCAGCTCAGTATCCGGGGGAGGACTGCAGGATGGTGCTATGTCTGGTCTATTGGACAGCCAGGGGCAGGGTGACTACGTTAGTAGTGCTTGTCTCAATGAGACTTCAACATCTCTAATGGCGCGCCGTGCAGGTGTGTCTCCTATGCTGTTTGATCAGCCGATGGGCTTGCACCATTTCGAGCTTGAGGGAGAAACTGCGTCCCCTCCAAACACATTAGTGACCCAGCGGAACAGAAAGGGTACCATTTTTAAAGCGCATACGCCCCTCTCTGGAACAGGATCACCACAAGTTATACGCGCTGTCCGAGAAGAAAGCGTCTCCCTTCACCAGCAGAGCATCACCGCGCGTGAGGCAGTGGCAATGTGTACAGCGCCATACACCAATAGCGAAACGCTTCATACCCTATTTCACCAAATGAATAGGAGTAAGGCGTACCAAACTATGTCTACACATGATACTTCCTTGTCTGTATCACCACCCGCCCGCGCCACGCTTGGTGCCAGCACGTCTGCGTCCAAGGCCGAACCGCAGGAGACTGCGGCGGCCCGTGCGGCCGATCCAGATGCTGAGCCTACTGAAGCTCCCGTGCCGGAAGCTGCGGGCGAAGCAGCCCTCGTTACCACCCTGACACCCGCCCGCGCCACGCTTGGTGCCAGCACGTCTGCGTCCAAGGCCGAACCGCAGGAGACTGCGGCGGCCCGTGCGGCCGATCCAGATGCTGAGCCTACTGAAGCTCCCGTGCCGGAAGCTGCGGGCGAAGCAGCCCTCGTTACCACCCTGACACCCGCCCGCGCCACGCTTGGTGCCAGCACGTCTGCGTCCAAGGCCGAACCGCAGGAGACTGCGGCGGCCCGTGCGGCCGATCCAGATGCTGAGCCTACTGAAGCTCCCGTGCCGGAAGCTGCGGGCGAAGCAGCCCTCGTTACCACCCTGACACCCGCCCGCGCCACGCTTGGTGCCAGCACGTCTGCGTCCAAGGCCGAACCGCAGGAGACTGCGGCGGCCCGTGCGGCCGATCCAGATGCTGAGCCTACTGAAGCTCCCGTGCCGGAAGCTGCGGGCGAAGCAGCCCTCGTTACCACCCTGACACCCGCCCGCGCCACGCTTGGTGCCAGCACGTCTGCGTCCAAGGCCGAACCGCAGGAGACTGCGGCGGCCCGTGCGGCCGATCCAGATGCTGAGCCTACTGAAGCTCCCGTGCCGGAAGCTGCTGGCGAAGCAACCCTCGTTACCACCCTGACACCCGCCCGCGCCACGCTTGGTGCCAGCACGTCTGCGTCCAAGGCCGAACCGCAGGAGACTGCGGCGGCCCGTGCGGCCGATCCAGATGCTGAGCCTACTGAAGCTCCCGTGCCGGAAGCTGCTGGCGAAGCAGCCCTCGTTACCACCCTGACACCCGCCCGCGCCACGCTTGGTGCCAGCACGTCTGCGTCCAAGGCCGAACCGCAGGAGACTGCGGCGGCCCGTGCGGCCGATCCAGATGCTGAGCCTACTGAAGCTCCCGTGCCGGAAGCTGCTGGCGAAGCAGCCCTCGTTACCACCCTGACACCCGCCCGCGCCACGCTTGGTGCCAGCACGTCTGCGTCCAAGGCCGAACCGCAGGAGACTGCGGCGGCCCGTGCGGCCGATCCAGATGCTGAGCCTACTGAAGCTCCCGTGCCGGAAGCTGCGGGCGAAGCAGCCCTCGTTACCACCCTGACACCCGCCCGCGCCACGCTTGGTGCCAGCACGTCTGCGTCCAAGGCCGAACCGCAGGAGACTGCGGCGGCCCGTGCGGCCGATCCAGATGCTGAGCCTACTGAAGCTCCCGTGCCGGAAGCTGCGGGCGAAGCAGCCCTCGTTACCACCCTTACAGTCCGTACCCCGTTGGCAGTACATGTGCAGGCAGCATCGTTCGTAATCATCAAGCGCACATACGCTGCTCTTGGTTTTAGCATGTCTTCGTCTATTTCTCAGCCGTTGGAGAGTTCAAGTGTTTCTTATCCTGGCATGAAGAACGAGAACAAAGCTCAACAAAAGTATACAAGTTATGCATGTAATCCGTTCTCCATTTTGATTTATAAGCGTCGAAACGCGCCGCTAATCTCCTTCATCTCATGCTCTTCCGAGGTGTTGACAGCTGTGCAGCAATATCAAGTGAACAATAGTGCAAAGATATACAATAATATTCAAAACATATTCGTAGAGCAGCCCATGGCAGCGGCGCTGAACCGGAGGAAGAGCGTAGCACAGGAGGCTCTGACCAGCGAGCCCAGTCTAGGTCCCCCAGCAACGGTTCTCGCCGAGGGGGAGCGAGTACCCGCGGAGCAGCCCATGGCAGCGGCGCTGAACAGGAGGAAGAGCGTAGCACAGGAGGCTCTGAGCAGCGAGCCCAGTCTAGGTCCCCCAGCAACGGTTCTCGCCGAGGGGGAGCGAGTACCCGCGGAACAGCCCATGGCAGCGGCGCTGAACAGGAGGAAGAGCGTAGCACAGGAGGCTCTGACCAGCGAGCCCAGTCTAGGTCCCCCAGCAACGGTTCTCGCCGAGGGGGAGCGAGTGCCCGCGGAGCAGCCCATGGCAGCGGCGCTGAACAGGAGGAAGAGCGTAGCACAAGAGGCTCTGACCAGCGAGCCCAGTCTAGGTCCCCCAGCAACGGTTCTCGCCGAGGGGGAGCGAGTACCCGCGGAGCAGCCCATGGCAGCGGCGCTGAACAGGAGGAAGAGCGTAGCACAGGAGGCTCTGACCAGCGAGCCCAGTCTAGGTCCCCCAGCAACGGTTCTCGCCGAGGGGGAGCGAGTACCCGCGGAGCAGCCCATGGCAGCGGCGCTGAACAGGAGGAAGAGCGTAGCACAGGAGGCTCTGACCAGCGAGCCCAGTCTAGGTCCCCCAGCAACGGTTCTCGCCGAGGGGGAGCGAGTACCCGCGGAGCAGCCCATGTCAGCGGCGCTGAACCGGAGGAAGAGCGTTGCACAGGAGGCTCTGACCAGCGAGCCCAGTCTAGGTCCCCCAGCAACGGTTCTCGCCGAGGGGGAGCGAGTGCCCGCGGAGCAGCCCATGGCAGCGGCGCTGAACAGGAGGAAGAGCGTAGCACAGGAGGCTCTGACCAGCGAGCCCAGTCTAGGTCCCCCAGCAACGGTTCTCGCCGAGGGGGAGCGAGTGCCCGCGGAGCAGCCCATGGCAGCGGCGCTGAACAGGAGGAAGAGCGTAGCACAGGAGGCTCTGACCAGCGAGCCCAGTCTAGGTCCCCCAGCAACGGTTCTCGCCGAGGGGGAGCGAGTGCCCGCGGAGCAGCCCATGGCAGCGGCGCTGAACAGGAGGAAGAGCGTAGCACAGGAGGCTCTGACCAGCGAGCCCAGTCTAGGTCCCCCAGCAACGGTTCTCGCCGAGGGGGAGCGAGTGCCCGCGGAACAGCCCATGGCAGCGGCGCTGAACAGGAGGAAGAGCGTAGCACAGGAGGCTCTGACCAGCGAGCCCAGTCTAGGTCCCCCAGCAACGGTTCTCGCCGAGGGGGAGCGAGTACCCGCGGAGCAGCCCATGTCAGCGGCGCTGAACAGGAGGAAGAGCGTAGCACAGGAGGCTCTGACCAGCGAGCCCAGTCTAGGTCCCCCAGCAACGGTTCTCGCCGAGGGGGAGCGAGTGCCCGCGGAACAGCCCATGGCAGCGGCGCTGAACAGGAGGAAGAGCGTAGCACAGGAGGCTCTGACCAGCGAGCCCAGTCTAGGTCCCCCAGCAACGGTTCTCGCCGAGGGGGAGCGAGTACCCGCGGAGCAGCCCACGGCAGCGGCGCTGAACAGGAGGAAGAGCGTAGCACAGGAGGCTCTGACCAGCGAGCCCAGTCTAGGTCTCCCAGCAACGGTTCTCGCCGAGGGGGAGCGAGTACCCGCGGAGCAGCCCACGGCAGCGGCGCTGAACAGGAGGAAGAGCGTAGCACAGGAGGCTCTGAACAGCGAGCCCAGTCTAGGTCCCCCAGCAACGGTTCTCGCCGAGGGGGAGCGAGTGCCCGCGGAACAGCCCATGGCAACGGCGCTGAACAGGAGGAAGAGCGTAGCACAGGAGGCTCTGAACAGCGAGCCCAGTCTAGGTCCCCCAGCAACGGTTCTCGCCGAGGGGGAGCACGTACCAATGGAGGCTCGTTCAATGAAGGGCGCTGGTACGAATACTTCGCTTTGGGGTCCTGGTGCGTTCGATATTGGTTCTTCTGGGTGTGTGCGTGTCCATGGTAAGGAGTGGATTGCAGAGTTGGTTGAGAAATTGGAGTGCTCGTCTTCCGGCAGTTGCTCGATAGGTCTGTCGTCCGAGGTCCCAGCGGTGTACATTGGGTCGGCTGGGAGCGTAAGAAGTGGTCGTGTAGATACTTTATCTTCTAGCGGTGTGCCGCAGGTGACGTCCATATCGATGAGCTCCCTCGACATGGAGCAGGTGCGGCGTCGTCCCGTGCAAGAAGTCTCGCCGTTGCGCCTTGCCATGGTGGAGACGATGGAGGCCGTGTCCGTGTCCGTGCCGAGGGATGGGGGCCGGATTCCACCAGCGCAGCAGGTACTGCCCCCGTCCCCGGCAGCGCCGCCATCGGCGGAGCCGAAGCCGCTGCCCCCAGTGAGGGGGGGCCCTGTGGGGTCGCGCAAGACATTGCTGGACCCTGCATCGCTGATGCAGCTGTTCGGAATGAACTACGACGAAGCGGTGGATTTCCTGCGCTGGAGGGAGCAGCGGGACTTAGGTAAGCTGCGCGCCAGTGTGCGGATGGATGGGATAGGTGGATGGCCGAGATTGATGTATCATTGGGTGTCATCTATGCAGCAGGACCTACATGATGCCAGTGGCTCGTCGCACACCACCGCATCCTCTGCGCTGTGCTGAAAGGGTCGCGCTGCCCCAGCCCTGCTCCCTGCGTCTTCCGTACGGCCTGCGGCGACTCGCAAGTTCTGCGGGTAGGGTGTGCTGTTTCCCCGCAGGCAGTGTGCGGATGCCGTCACGATGCGTCGCAGAAGAGATGCGGCGTCGTACCTCGAGTTCCGGAGGGCCACCGTTGTGCCTAAGTAGGTAAGTGGTAGTGGTGGGGCGTCGCCTACTCCAGTCCGGAAGGACGGCTGCGAAGCAATTGTTTCGAAGGATTGTACTGTACCGAGCAAGAGTACAATTGAACCCAGGTTCTGTGGCTTCATTCTCTCGTTTGTGTTTCTCTCCACGATTCGCCAAAGGCTTTTGGCGTGGAGGGGATGATGTGGCATTCTCTTGGTGTGACATACGTGTGTATCGTTGTATTTTTTATAATTTGTTTCTTCGCTTTATTTTTTTCTGTCCGGCATGTTATGCTGTCATGGTTGATTAACGGGTTCTCGTGTGTATTCCTCGTAGGTTGCAAGTGACCATTAATGTTTTGTGAGTAGTCCAAGGCCGAGTATAATCGGCCTTTTATTATTTTTTAGTAAATCCTTTAGCAGTTCAGTTTAGTTCCCTTTCATTTCGTTTCCTATAGAGTTGTTTAGCTCCGTTGCTAAGTTTATTCCATAGAGATATTTATTAATTTTTTTTGGTGGTCAGAAGATCATAGAGAACTGTAGTAACACGTTTGGCTCACGGCTTTCATCTTTCGTCTTGGATAGTTGTGCCTCTTTGGCTGGGGGCATGGTGGGCGAACCTCCATCGGACGCTGGGACGCAAAGACTTCAACAAAATTGTCAAGAGGGTGGCGAGCAGAAGCCTCCTCCGTTGCCAAGAGATGTGTTCAGTGAGTCGTGTCCGAGCTCTGGGCGTCCGATTTCGAGGCCCAGAATCCCCCGCCTCACAGCCTTCGAGGGGCAACGCTATACTCGCTTGGACCCTTCTGTTGGTCCTGCGGCACACGGGTCCCCGCTTGCCCCACCGCTCCTTACTGGTGGGGGCGCAAAGCGTATTTTATCTCCGGTATTAGACACTCCACTGCGGTGGAGTAGCCCTGAAGCCTACCGACTAACCCCCTCATCTGTTGATTTGGTTGCGTTGGATGCTTCTGCCTCGCTCTCCATCAAAATGGTGGCAATACAGACCCAGATGGACATTCAACTCCGCAAGCAGCGAGCTGGCTCTGTTGAGTTTTGTCAACGTCTATCCGCACCGCTTCCGCAGCGTCCTTTTCTTTCTCCATTTGAGTCCCTCAAGCATTCCCCGAAGCGCTCGGGTTGTCCCCCGCCGTTGGATCCTTCTTCTCTCTCAGACAAACGAAAGCCGAGCATTTTTGCCGTGCAACACGGCTCTGTGGCCCCTTCCGCACCATCTCCTGCTCTCTCGCTGCCGCACAAGCCTTCTGCTCCGAAAGAGGGGATGCCGACTAGCATTCGCCCTCAGCGCGCGTTCCTTCAAAACGTCAACTTGTCTTCTTCCAACCTTATACCTCATCAGATCCACCTGCGGGGCCACAACACGCCTCATCTATATCATCCACCAGACATCGGATCTGTCATGGATTCCAAACAGCTGCGGGTACCTGCCGTACTCACCAAGCCTTCCGTCGTAGATCTCACAGCTCCAACGGAGAACACTCCGCCCTCAATCCCTCACACCATTCAGCCGGCTCCTCCAGTACAGAAGTCTTCTCCGGTGTCTTTGATGAAGCCCTCCCGAATAGCCCTAGTGGAGACCGAAGAGAGAGTGTATAAGCCACAGCCTGCCCTAGAAGAGCATGTCACCCCGCTTTCTGCGCCCTCCCTGGAGAAAACTCCACCCGCCTCTGCAACGGCACTACGTGTGCTGCTGACCGAAGCCGAGGAGGCTGCGCCAGAACTTCAAACAAGCATTCTGCAAGCTCCTTCTCGCACCAACGCAGTGTGTGCCACTTCCACTTTGCATCCTCCTCCACTCTGCTTAGACAACAACACCTCATCACCAGACCACCCGTCAGACCAACAACTGTACCTCCCGCAGCACAGCCGAACCATCGAAACCGTCTCCCAAACAGCTAACCCACAGCACACAACAAGCGAGGAAACCCCTGCAGAGCTAGTGGTTCCAGCGCCTACTAGTGCAGCGGAGGAGCCATCCGCCGTGGCAGCAGATGATAGGGCCCCTGCATCGACCCTGAAACCGGCTGCTGCTGTGCTCGGTGATAGCGCGTCGATGTCCAGGATGGAGCCGCGTGAGACCGGGGCCACCCCTGTGGAGTCGCCCTCAGCCGTGAAGGCGCCTGCAGAGCTAGTGGTTCCAGCGCCTACTAGTGCAGCGGAGGAGCCATCCGCCGTAGCAGCAGATGATAGGGCCCCTGTATCGACCCTGAAACCGGCTGCTGCTGTGCTCGGTGATAGCGCGTCGATGTCCAGGATGGAGCCGCGTGAGACCGGGGCCACCCCTGTGGAGTCGCCCTCAGCCGTTGAGGCGCCTGCACAGCTAGTGGTTCCAGCGCCTACTAGTGCAGCGGAGGAGCCAGCCGCCGTAGCAGCAGATGATAGGGCCCCTGCATCGACCCTGAAACCGGCTGCTGCTGTGCTCGGTGATAGCGCGTCGATGTCCAGGATGGAGCCGCGTGAGACCGGGGCCACCCTGTGGAGTCGCCCTCAGCCGTGGAGGCGCCTGCAGAGCTAGTGGTTCCAGCGCCTACTAGTGCAGCGGAGGATTGGGCCCCTGTATCGACCCTGAAACCGGCTGCTGCTGTGCTCGGTGATAGCGCGTCGATGTCCAGGATGGAGCCGCGTGAGACCGGGGCCACCCCTGTGGAGTCGCCCTCAGCCGTTGAGGCGCCTGCACAGCTAGTGGTTCCAGCGCCTACTAGTGCAGCGGAGGAGCCAGCCGCCGTAGCAGCAGATGATAGGGCCCCTGCATCGACCCTGAAACCGGCTGCTGCTGTGCTGGGTGATAGCGCGTCGATGTCCAGGATGGAGCCGCGTGAGACCGGGGCCACCCCTGTGGAGTCGCCCTCAGCCGTGGAGGCGCCTGCAGAGCTAGTGGTTCCAGCGCCTACTAGTGCAGCGGAGGATTGGGCCCCTGTATCGACCCTGAAACCGGCTGCTGCTGTGCTCGGTGATAGCGCGTCGATGTCCAGGATGGAGTCGCGTGAGACCGGGGCCACCCCTGTGGAGTCGCCCTCAGCTGTGGAGGCGCCTGAAGAGCTTGTGGTTCCAGCGCCTACTAGTGCAGCGGAGGAGCCAGCCGCCGTGGCAGCAGATGATAGGGCCCCTGTATCGACCCTGAAACCGGCTGCTGCTGTGCTGGGTGATAGCGCGTCGATGTCCAGGATGGAGCCGCGTGAGACCGGGGCCACCCCTGTGGAGTCGGCCTCAGCCGTTGAGGCGCCTGCACAGCTAGTGGTTCCAGCGCCTACTAGTGCAGCGGAGGAGCCATCCGCCGTAGCAGCAGATGATAGGCCCCTGTATCGACCCTGAAACCGGCTGCTGCTGTGCTCGGTGATAGCGCGTCGATGTCCAGGATGGAGCCGCGTGAGACCGGGGCCACCCCTGTGGAGTCGCCCTCAGCCGTGGAGGCGCCTGCAGAGCTAGTGGTTCCAGCGCCTACTAGTGCAGCGGAGGATTGGGCCCCTGTATCGACACTGAAACCGGCTGCTGCTGTGCTCGGTGATAGCGCGTCGATGTCCAGGATGGAGCCGCGTGAGACCGGGGCCACCCCTGTGGAGTCGCCCTCAGCCGTTGAGGCGCCTGCACAGCTAGTGGTTCCAGCGCCTACTAGTGCAGCGGAGGAGCCATCCGCCGTAGCAGCAGATGATAGGGCCCCTGTATCGACCCTGAAACCGGCTGCTGCTGTGCTCGGTGATAGCGAGTCGATGTCCAGGATGGAGCCGCGTGAGACCGGGGCCACCCCTGTGGAGTCGCCCTCAGCCGTGGAGGCGCCTGCAGAGCTAGTGGTTCCAGCGCCTACTAGTGCAGCGGAGGATTGGGCCCCTGTATCGACACTGAAACCGGCTGCTGCTGTGCTCGGTGATAGCGCGTCGATGTCCAGGATGGAGCCGCGTGAGACCGGGGCCACCCTGTGGAGTCGCCCTCAGCCGTTGAGGCGCCTGCACAGCTAGTGGTTCCAGCGCCTACTAGTGCAGCGGAGGAGCCATCCGCCGTAGCAGCAGATGATAGGGCCCCTGTATCGACCCTGAAACCGGCTGCTGCTGTGCTCGGTGATAGCGAGTCGATGTCCAGGATGGAGCCGCGTGAGACCGGGGCCACCTGTGGAGTCGCCCTCAGCCGTGGAGGCGCCTGCAGAGCTAGTGGTTCCAGCGCCTACTAGTGCAGCGGAGGATTGGGCCCCTGTATCGACCCTGAAACCGGCTGCTGCTGTGCTCGGTGATAGCGCGTCGATGTCCAGGATGGAGCCGCGTGAGACCGGGGCCACCCCTGTGGAGTCGCCCTCAGCTGTGGAGGCGCCTGAAGAGCTAGTGGTTCCAGCGTCTACTAGTGCAGCGGAGGAGCCAGCCGCCGTGGCAGCAGATGATAGGGCCCCTGTATCGACCCTGAAACCGGCTGCTGCTGTGCTCGGTGATAGCGCGTCGATGTCCAGGATGGAGCCGCGTGAGACCGGGGCCACCCCTGTGGAGTCGCCCTCAGCCGTTGAGGCGCCTGCACAGCTAGTGGTTCCAGCGCCTACTAGTGCAGCGGAGGATTGGGCCCCTGTATCGACACTGAAACCGGCTGCTGCTGTGCTCGGTGATAGCGCGTCGATGTCCAGGATGGAGCCGCGTGAGACCGGGGCCACCCCTGTGGAGTCGCCCTCAGCCGTTGAGGCGCCTGCACAGCTAGTGGTTCCAGCGCCTACTAGTGCAGCGGAGGAGCCAGCCGCCGTAGCAGCAGATGATAGGGCCCCTGCATCGAGCCTGAAACCGGCTGCTGCTGTGCTCGGTGATAGCGCGTCGATGTCCAGGATGGAGCCGCGTGAGACCGGGGCCACCCTGTGGAGTCGCCCTCAGCCGTGAAGGCGCCTGCACAGCTAGTGGTTCCAGCGCCTACTAGTGCAGCGGAGGAGCCATCCGCCGTAGCAGCAGATGATAGGGCCCCTGTATCGACCCTGAAACCGGCTGCTGCTGTGCTCGGTGATAGCGCGTCGATGTCCAGGATGGAGTCGCGTGAGACCGGGGCCACCCCTGTGGAGTCGCCCTCAGCTGTGGAGGCGCCTGAAGAGCTAGTGGTTCCAGCGCCTACTAGTGCAGCGGAGGATTGGGCCCCTGTATCGACCCTGAAACCGGCTGCTGCTGTGCTCGGTGATAGCGCGTCGATGTCCAGGATGGAGCCGCGTGAGACCGGGGCCACCCCTGTGGAGTCGGCCTCAGCCGTTGAGGCGCCTGCACAGCTAGTGGTTCCAGCGCCTACTAGTGCAGCGGAGGAGCCATCCGCCGTAGCAGCAGATGATAGGGCCCCTGTATCGACCCTGAAACCGGCTGCTGCTGTGCTCGGTGATAGCGCGTCGATGTCCAGGATGGAGCCGCGTGAGACCGGGGCCACCCTGTGGAGTCGCCCTCAGCCGTTGAGGCGCCTGCACAGCTAGTGGTTCCAGCGCCTACTAGTGCAGCGGAGGATTGGGCCCCTGTATCGACACTGAAACCGGCTGCTGCTGTGCTCGGTGATAGCGCGTCGATGTCCAGGATGGAGCCGCGTGAGACCGGGGCCACCCCTGTGGAGTCGCCCTCAGCCGTTGAGGCGCCTGCACAGCTAGTGGTTCCAGCGCCTACTAGTGCAGCGGAGGAGCCAGCCGCCGTAGCAGCAGATGATAGGGCCCCTGCATCGACCCTGAAACCGGCTGCTGCTGTGCTCGGTGATAGCGCGTCGATGTCCAGGATGGAGCCGCGTGAGACCGGGGCCACCCCTGTGGAGTCGCCCTCAGCCGTGAAGGCGCCTGCACAGCTAGTGGTTCCAGCGCCTACTAGTGCAGCGGAGGAGCCATCCGCCGTAGCAGCAGATGATAGGGCCCTGTATCGACCCTGAAACCGGCTGCTGCTGTGCTCGGTGATAGCGAGTCGATGTCCAGGATGGAGCCGCGTGAGACCGGGGCCACCCCTGTGGAGTCGCCCTCAGCCGTGGAGGCGCCTGCAGAGCTAGTGGTTCCAGCGCCTACTAGTGCAGCGGAGGATTGGGCCCCTGTATCGACCCTGAAACCGGCTGCTGCTGTGCTCGGTGATAGCGCGTCGATGTCCAGGATGGAGCCGCGTGAGACCGGGGCCACCCTGTGGAGTCGGCCTCAGCCGTTGAGGCGCCTGCACAGCTAGTGGTTCCAGCGCCTACTAGTGCAGCGGAGGAGCCATCCGCCGTAGCAGCAGATGATAGGGCCCCTGTATCGACCCTGAAACCGGCTGCTGCTGTGCTCGGTGATAGCGCGTCGATGTCCAGGATGGAGCCGCGTGAGACCGGGGCCACCCCTGTGGAGTCGCCCTCAGCCGTTGAGGCGCCTGCACAGCTAGTGGTTCCAGCGCCTACTAGTGCAGCGGAGGATTGGGCCCCTGTATCGACACTGAAACCGGCTGCTGCTGTGCTCGGTGATAGCGCGTCGATGTCCAGGATGGAGCCGCGTGAGACCGGGGCCACCCCTGTGGAGTCGCCCTCAGCCGTTGAGGCGCCTGCACAGCTAGTGGTTCCAGCGCCTACTAGTGCAGCGGAGGAGCCAGCCGCCGTAGCAGCAGATGATAGGCCCCTGCATCGACCCTGAAACCGGCTGCTGCTGTGCTCGGTGATAGCGCGTCGATGTCCAGGATGGAGCCGCGTGAGACCGGGGCCACCCCTGTGGAGTCGCCCTCAGCCGTGAAGGCGCCTGCACAGCTAGTGGTTCCAGCGCCTACTAGTGCAGCGGAGGAGCCATCCGCCGTAGCAGCAGATGATAGGCCCCTGTATCGACCCTGAAACCGGCTGCTGCTGTGCTCGGTGATAGCGAGTCGATGTCCAGGATGGAGCCGCGTGAGACCGGGGCCACCCCTGTGGAGTCGCCCTCAGCCGTGGAGGCGCCTGCAGAGCTAGTGGTTCCAGCGCCTACTAGTGCAGCGGAGGATTGGGCCCCTGTATCGACACTGAAACCGGCTGCTGCTGTGCTCGGTGATAGCGCGTCGATGTCCAGGATGGAGCCGCGTGAGACCGGGGCCACCCTGTGGAGTCGCCCTCAGCTGTGGAGGCGCCTGAAGAGCTAGTGGTTCCAGCGTCTACTAGTGCAGCGGAGGAGCCAGCCGCCGTGGCAGCAGATGATAGGGCCCCTGTATCGACCCTGAAACCGGCTGCTGCTGTGCTCGGTGATAGCGCGTCGATGTCCAGGATGGAGCCGCGTGAGACCGGGGCCACCCCTGTGGAGTCGCCCTCAGCCGTTGAGGCGCCTGCACAGCTAGTGGTTCCAGCGCCTACTAGTGCAGCGGAGGAGCCATCCGCCGTAGCAGCGGAAGATTGGGCCCCTGTATGGACCCTGAAACCGGCTGCTGCTGCGCTCGCTGACAGTTCTCTGTTGATAGTAGAACATGGTGTAACGATGATTCCCCGCAAAGACGAAAGTCCTACTCCTGTATCTGTCGTCGCAATTCGCCAACTTCGGAGTATGGTGGTGTCACCACATCTTACAGAGTCTCCACAGCCGAAGGAAGCATATATGGCACAGTATTATCAGCTGCAATCTGTTCCGCATCCCAACGCTAATAGGACAAACGTTCTAAAACTAATTATAGAAGACCCACCATACAATCAACATAAGTCGCTTCCGACGGGGGTCGTGGAGGAGCCAGGTGACGAAGACGAGGCAGCCGTGCCCGGCCTGGCGCATCGCCGGAGTGTCATGCACGATGGCCTAAGCGGAACACCGAGCCTGTACGGACCCCTTCCGACGGGTGTCGTGGAGGAGCCAGGTGACGAAGACGAGGCAGCCGTGCCCGGCCTGGCGCATCGCCGGAGCGTCATGCACGATGGCCTAAGCGGAACACCGAGCCTGTACGGACCCCTTCCGACGGCGGTCGTGGAGGAGCCAGGTGACGAAGACGAGGCAGCCGTGCCCGGCCTGGCGCATCGCCGGAGCGTCATGCACGATGGCCTAAGCGGAACACCGAGCCTGTACGGACCCCTTCCGACGGGGGGGTGGAGGAGCCAGGTGACGAAGACGAGGCAGCCGTGCCCGGCCTGGCGCATCGCCGGAGCGTCATGCACGATGGCCTAAGCGGAACACCGAGCCTGTACGGACCCTTCCGACGGCGGTCGTGGAGGAGCCAGGTGACGAAGACGAGGCAGCCGTTCCCGGCCTGGCGCATCGTCGGAGTGTCATGCACGATGGCCTAAGCGGAACACCGAGCCTGTACGGACCCCTTCCGACGGGGGTCGTGGAGGAGCCAGGTGACGAAGACGAGGCCGCCGTGCCCGGCCTGGCGCATCGCCGGAGCGTCATGCACGATGGCCTAGGCGGAACACCGAGCCTGTACGGACCCCTTCCGACGGGGGTCGTGGAGGAGCCAGGTGGCGAAGACGAGGCAGCCGTGCCCGGCCTGGCGCATCGCCGGAGCGTCATGCACGATGGCCTAAGCGGAACACCGAGCCTGTACGGACCCCTTCCGACGGGGTCGTGGAGGAGCCAGGTGACGAAGACGAGGCCGCCGTGCCCGGCCTGGCGCATCGCCGGAGCGTCATGCACGATGGCCTAGGCGGAACACCGAGCCTGTACGGACCCCTTCCGACGGGGTCGTGGAGGAGCCAGGTGGCGAAGACGAGGCAGCCGTGCCCGGCCTGGCGCATCGCCGGAGCGTCATGCACGATGGCCTAAGCGGAACACCGAGCCTGTACGGACCCCTTCCGACGGGGGTCGTGGAGGAGCCAGGTGGCGAAGACGAGGCAGCCGTGCCCGGCCTGGCGCATCGCCGGAGCGTCATGCACGATGGCCTAAGCGGAACACCGAGCCTGTACGGACCCCTTCGACGGGGTCGTGGAGGAGCCAGGTGACGAAGACGAGGCAGCCGTGCCCGGCCTGGCGCATCGCCGGAGCGTCATGCACGATGGCCTAGGCGGAACACCGAGCCTGTACGGACCCCTTCCGACGGGGTCGTGGAGGAGCCAGGTGGCGAAGACGAGGCAGCCGTGCCCGGCCTGGCGCATCGCCGGAGCGTCATGCACGATGGCCTAAGCGGAACACCGAGCCTGTACGGACCCCTTTCGACGGGGTCGTGGAGAGCCAGGTGACGAAGACGAGGCAGCCGTGCCCGGCCTGGCGCATCGCCGGAGCGTCATGCACGATGGCCTAAGCGGAACACCGAGCCTGTACGGACCCCTTCCGACGGGGGTCGTGGAGGAGCCAGGTGACGAAGACGAGGCAGCCGTGCCCGGCCTGGCGCATCGCCGGAGCGTCATGCACGATGGCCTAGGCGGAACACCGAGCCTGTACGGACCCCTTCCGACGGGGGTCGTGGAGGAGCCAGGTGGCGAAGACGAGGCAGCCGTGCCCGGCCTGGCGCATCGCCGGAGCGTCATGCACGATGGCCTAAGCGGAACACCGAGCCTGTACGGACCCCTTCCGACGGGGTCGTGGAGGAGCCAGGTGACGAAGACGAGGCAGCCGTGCCCGGCCTGGCGCATCGCCGGAGCGTCATGCACGATGGCCTAAGCGGAACACCGAGCCTGTACGGACCCCTTCCGACGGGGGTCGTGGAGGAGCCAGGTGACGAAGACGAGGCCGCCGTGCCCGGCCTGGCGCATCGCCGGAGCGTCATGCACGATGGCCTAGGCGGAACACCGAGCCTGTACGGACCCCTTCCGACGGGGTCGTGGAGGAGCCAGGTGGCGAAGACGAGGCAGCCGTGCCCGGCCTGGCGCATCGCCGGAGCGTCATGCACGATGGCCTAAGCGGAACACCGAGCCTGTACGGACCCCTTCCGACGGGGGTCGTGGAGGAGCCAGGTGACGAAGACGAGGCAGCTGTGCCCGGCCTGGCGCATCGCCGGAGCGTCATGCACGATGGCCTAAGCGGAACACCGAGCCTGTACGGACCCCTTCCGACGGGGTCGTGGAGGAGCCAGGTGACGAAGACGAGGCAGCCGTGCCCGGCCTGGCGCATCGCCGGAGCGTCATGCACGATGGCCTAGGCGGAACACCGAGCCTGTACGGACCCCTTCCGACGGGGGTCGTGGAGGAGCCAGGTGGCGAAGACGAGGCAGCCGTGCCCGGCCTGGCGCATCGCCGGAGCGTCATGCACGATGGCCTAAGCGGAACACCGAGCCTGTACGGTCCCCTTCCGACGGGGGTCGTGGAGGAGCCAGGTGACGAAGACGAGGCAGCCGTGCCCGGCCTGGCGCATCGCCGGAGCGTCATGCACGATGGCCTAAGCGGAACACCGAGCCTGTACGGACCCCTTCCGACGGGGGTCGTGGAGGAGCCAGGTGACGTACCCTTTTCTAGTGGATTAGAACAGATGTTGAGTACGGTTGCAGAAAAGCTAATCAGCCCTACACCTCTTGAGGTGTCTGATTGTGTTGTATCTGGTCCTGTAGTGCGTGTTACGCCGCCTTCTAGTGGTAGAGTATGTGGTCTAGGCCCGTCTTTATCTTCTAGCGGTGTGCCGCAGGTGACGTCCATATCGATGAGCTCCCTCGACATGGAGCAGGTGCGGCGTCGTCCCGTGCAAGAAGTCTCGCCGTTGCGCCTTGCCATGGTGGAGACGATGGAAGCCGTATCCGTGTCCGTGCCGAGGGATGGGGGCCGGATTCCACCAGCGCAGCAGGTACTGCGCCCGTCCATGGCAGCGCCGCCATCGGCGGAGCCGAAGCCGCTGCCCCCAGTGAGGGGGGGCCCTGTGGGGTCGCGCAAGACATTGCTGGACCCTGCATCGCTGATGCAGCTGTTCGGAATGAACTACGACGAAGCGATGGATTTCCTGCGCTGGAGGGAGCAGCGGGACGTTCAAAGATGGAAGGCTGACATGGACGACTGCCGGCACCTGCCGCAGCGAGAATCGTGTAAACAGCGGAACTGGATATGGTGGGCGCAGCAGTCGATGGTGCCCAAGGTGAGGCGTACGGCCCCCTGCTCGACTTGTTCCTACGGGGAAGAAGAGGTGCGACACGAAACCGCTAGAAGTGCTGGTTCGCTCAGGTCGTCGTCTGGTGGTACCGATGCGGTTCTTGACGCTCTCCCCTCTCGCAATTATTTGAGCGTCTTGAAGCAGGCGGTGGAGGAAAGTAGTTTGTCTTCGCTCTCTCAATGCGGTACATCCCGTACGCCTGTTGCACTCTACATCCCTATGAATATGTCAAAAGGTTTTTTGAACCAGACGCAGAGCTCTCTGTCCGGGGACAGCTCGGGTGATAGCAATAGGTCGTTGCTCACCAGCTCTGGAATCGAGGAGAGATGGAGCTCGTCCTTGTGCGAAAGTTCTGGAACGTACGACTTGGGGGAGGGATCTGGTATGGGCCGTGGCCGCCCCTTCACTCTTTGTAATGGAACGGGTGCGGAGGGTGAGGGCGGGGAGGTGGTGATGATCAACAGCCGCGTAGCAAGGCGGGGCGGCCCTGGAATGGGTCCAGTTGGTCTTCGGCCTTTTCAGCTCGTTGCCGATGACTCCGTGCCCATCACGAATTCTTGGGAGGGAGTGGAGGTGGTCCTGTCGGCGTGAAGAGAAGGCAGAGTTTTTGCTCCTGTTCGTTCATCTGTTGTACTTCTTCTAAGTGCAAACTCTTTGCGCTGCACTTCTACAACTGACCCTAGTGCCTGTGAGGGGATTCGCTATGCCACTTGAGCAGAGTGGCTGAACTCCTAGCGACAAGCATTTTGTATGAAATGGCGCGGCCTCCCATATTATATATTTACTGAATCGGTTTTTGGTAATAGTTGTTTTTTTTTCATCCTGTATTGTACTGCGTATCGTAATAATATGAATAGTGGTATGTTATATGGAGGAGTGAAGACTGCTCACTCTTCAATTGATATTATTTATTTCACTGCGCTGCACCGTTCTCCGCATCCTCCTCCGTTTCTGCATTCTGTAGGTACCTGGTTTACACGTCACACACAGGCATTCATTGGTGCACATCAATTCCCAAGAGAAGACGGATCACTCCTCTCGTATTTGGACCAACATGAAGAAGCGGCAAAGTATTGCCAGCGTGGTGAATGAGAGTCGGCGGGGTAGCACGTCGTCGAGGTCCGCGCCTCGTTCTCGCCCGGGCAGCTGCAGCGTCCCGGCGCTTCGCGCTACCGAAGTGGTGAAACCCAAGCCGCACGGATTCAGCAGCGGCCGGAGGAGGACGCAGCGCGGCTCCGTCGCCACCATCACTCCGGGGTCCACCGCGACGTCGCCACGCACGGCTAGCCTCTGCGTCAGCATCCTTTCCAGGACGTCGCTGGAGCTCTCCAGCAGGGAAAGAGGCTCCCCAGGACCGCTGGAAATACGTGATATCGCTTCCAAGAGTAGGAATGACAGCAGCGGCGCGCCAAGCACCAGTCAGACCAGTATGGGCGAAGACACCACAGAGTCCGTGTTCCTGGAGAACGGCGTACGCACCACGATCAGCCGGCACGGCTTCGGCTCCTACACGTCCCGCCGCGGCTCTGTGGCCTCCATACTGAACACCACCGGCTCCAGCTTCTCCCGCTCTCCGCGAGGTCGTCTCGGGGGGCCGCCGCGCAGCGTCGCCACCCCTGCACAGCAGGCCGACGGCGCACTTGTCCGTACGCAGAGCCTCGGCCTCCAGGCAACTCCAGACCCCCGAGGGACGACGCAGGAGGCCGAAGTCGGCTTTCCAGGGCTCCCATCGCCCTTTGGACCCGGCCCGATGGCCCCAGAATGTGGCTGCCGCCCGCACAGCTCCGTCGACACCACAGGAGGGGTCAACTCGGTGCTTACGCCACGCGGAAACTCTAGTCAGCCAGTAGCTACTGCTGCGTCCTCGTCACTTCGCTCTATGGACAACGTGCAGCAGCAGACAAACACCACAGCTCAACGCGATAACCCCTTCACGCTCTCTCCAGATGACCTGCGACAGCCCCGGCAAGACTGCGACCCTGCCGCCACCCCGTCCTCGTCCGCCTCGTCGTTAAACCCCTCGCAGCTGCAGTACGTGCTGCAGCTCCAGTTGCTCCAAGCCAGCCAGGGAAATCCTTCGGAGGCCTCTCTTCACCAAGAGGAGGCGCTCTCCGCCCTTCTACAAAAACCGAGAGAGAGCCTCGCTGGGGCCTCAGCAGGTGATGGGGTGGGTGTGACGCCGTTCTACACCCGTGTACCATCGCAGGAGGAGCTGATGGCCTCCGGAGCGGGGGACTTGTACAGCCCCCCCAGCGATCCGCCGCCGAAAGGGGCCCCGCTTCCCCTGCCCACCGCAACACCGGCCCAAGGCAGCTCGCCAACGTCGCGCTCCAGTGCGAACAGCCCCGTTCCTGGCGCCTTACCTCGCGCCAGCGCAACAGAAAGTCCCTCTGCCGGTGACACAGGAGGGCCTTCCATATTGTGGCAGCCGCCTCGCGCAGCTCCACCGGCGGGTAGGGCAGAAAGCACAGGGGTTGGCGGCCCCTTATCGGGCAGCAGCTCCACCGCGGCCTTGCAGCAGCAGGAAGTACGGGGTAGCGGCTCCATTCCATCTGCTGGGTCAGGAGGAGCCCAAATAGTCTCACAGCAGGTGCCATCGCCAGCTTTACCACAGCAGGCTACGCACGGTGCATCGCACCACACGCCTCGCAGTTCCCTCACCGCTCGCGGGGTGGGTAGCTCGGCGGAGCTCTCCGTACCGCCGGGGCCTTCCACAGGTCGGCTCTCCCCCTCGGGTGGCGGAGTGGCGGAGGAGATGCATCTCATTCGGCAGTACCAGCGGCAGCAAGCGAAGGGTGCTGCCAGACAGGCATCGACCCCACCGCAGGAGACCATCACTGCCCCGCAGCAGCAGGGGCAGCCGCCGCTTTCCGTCCAGCCCCCGCTCCCGCCTGCTGCAGGAGGTAACTACACGGCACTAGCGGGAGAACAGGCCCTGTACGATGACGTCGCGCAGTTCATGCGATGGCGGAAGGAGGCTGGAGAGAATGAAGTCCAGCCCCGGTCTCGGCATACAACGCTGCCCTTCGGTCGCCAGCAGTCCCCGCCGCTGCAGACCAGAGAGGAATCCCACAGTGCCGCCACCGGGGTACTGCCACCCGTTCAGGAGCGAGGCCGCCCTTTACGGGCCCAAGCAAGTGTTCAAGCCCAAGGTGATCCGGAGAATCCAAACTTTGGAAAGCCTATTCTTAGTCAGTGGGTGTGGTGGTCACAGCAGTCCATGAAGCCGCGCATCCCGCAGCCACCGCAGAGCCACGGTGGACGTATGCACTCCCCCCGATTCAAATGGCACTCCACCAAGCCAGTCTCCACTCCAGCTTCCGACCCCTTGAGTACCCCAGGCCCCCGAACTGAGGAGGACGCGGCGCTGGTGAAGCAGTTCGTTAAGGAAACGCTGGCCTCGCCTGGAGAGGTGGAACGCCTCCGGAGCGTTGTGTCGTCGGACTCGGCATCTAGCGCAGGGACCGGGGGGTATGCACCAGGTTTGCTTCGACTAGAGCGCTTCTCCACCGGCGCAGCATCTCTGGACTACACCCTGCGAAGCCGAGATGACGAGGATGCGGTGAACCCCCCACAGCTGTGCCCCATGTTTCTCTCCTCCTTCAGTGCTCCGTTGTAGAAGCGGGGACGACTCCTCTATGTTTTGTATATACGAACGCACGCATGGCTATGACCATTGTCTAGAATATTCTGTTTTTTTTTTTTTTTTTTTTTTTTGTACGGTGCCGCTCTTGAAGCCCATCTGATGCTTTGGTCCGTTGTTGGCAGGGTGCGGATCGGAGAACTCAGCAGTTTCTTCAATGAGGGTGATATAGGTATTATATATTATATATATTATTCATACATATAACGTCCCTCACCCTATATATATAGATAGATAGATATATAATCTTTGTATCATTATGAAGTGAAAACCTTAATCTCATTATTACTATTTATAACTTTTTTTTCCCCTCCCTGATTTTTTTTGTACCTGTAATTTTACTTTATTTATTATTTATTATTATTATTGTTGTTGTTGTGGTGGTGGTAGTGGTTTGGTCCTTGTCCCTATGAATGAGTTCAATGCTTCTTCTGTACACTCACAACACTTAACACATACACACTCCTTGCTGTGCAGCGGTTGTTTTTTCGATGGTGGCACATTCAGGCATGTATGAGCTCTGGTCGCGGGGGAGGGAGAGTCAGCCGGGATTTCCTTTAGGGTTACACACGCTCTCTCGACCTCCATTTCATTCTTACAAACGGATCGCTGAGATTACTGTGAGGGATCTGGGTATGGGTTGTGTGGTTAACTATGGGATCAGTGTTGTGTGGGTACAGATGGGAAGGAGACCATAATCGAAGCGGCAGGAGTGTGGACGCCCTTCCTCTACGCCTTTCTTTCTCATATTTTTCTCTCATACAAGATCCTATGTGGGGTGGCACGTCCTCGAGGTAACTTCTTAAAGAAAAATGCGCTGCTTCGCTTTCGCTGCTAGCCGATTTACGTGGTCAAATTCATTCATCGGACCAATTGAGGGTTAAATGCTTGCTTATCCATGGCTTCAATGGGTTGTTGTGCTCTCTCCGTCTCTACTCTCTTGTTTCTATCCCGTTTGTTAGGTAGTTTTTTTACGGCGTCTTCCACATTTATTCTGAAGTGGACTAGGGGCGACGATTGGCACGGTGGAACGTTCGCCCAGCCGATCTGCTACTACTCACTCGCCTGCCCTCTCCGCCCGTGTTTGTGACGCGGTGAGAGCAGCTCTTCTTTATACATCTTGTAAGTTAGATTTTTTTTTGTGGCTTGTGTTTGTTGGTTTATTTTTAACATATTCCTTTTTTGATCCTGCTGACGTCACGGCAGGGCACCGCAAAATAAAGTCTCTCACAAGTAGCATCATCATCAAGTCGCACTCGCCTAGTTTCCACTTTAACACTCTTTGGCACTTATTTCTTTTTTGTTTGTACATAGCCCTATTTAGGAACGCCTGTATTATTTATATTTCAATATTTGTAATTATAAGTTATCGGGTGTTGTCTTCCGCAGTGGGTTCATTTCAGCTCTGCTTGCGAGTGCTGTACTCAGAGACGAGCTACCGCCCAATGGATCCCAATAATCGGTTCGTGAACGCCAATCAATATGTTGTCAGCGGTCAACCGAATCGTAGTTGCGTCGACGTCTCGTCCCCCAGAGCAGTGGCTCAATTCGCAACCGAGATGCAGGCAAGGGGCGACAGAGGGCTGGCGGTGGCTCAGGGAACAGTCTTCACCAGCCCCCATCTTAATCTACGCGGTTCCAGCATGTCCAGCTCTGTAGCGCCGGTCACGCTCTACCAGGACTCTTCTAATCTCCCACAGGCGGCGAACCTCTCCGCAGCGCAGCACCAGCAGGTCCAGCAAATGTTCCAGATAATTCACCAGGGTCGCTCCCGCCGTAGTCACGCCATATCTACGGCTCCTGCTGACAATGCGCTCTCCTCCAGCCCGCCGGCTTCCGTCCCGGCTCCACCGCATGTCGTTCCGTACGGAACATCCGCCCTGCTTGGGCCACAGCCGGTGCAGCTGCAGCTGGCGAGTGGAGGCGCAGGGGGAGGGCTGCAGTCCTGGTCCGTCACATCGCATCCACGAGGCTCGATTACTTTTCCTGGTATCACACAGCGAGGCTCGGTGGTGGCGTTCCGGTCGCAGCCGACGCTCATTTCCCCGCAGAATGTTGGGTGCAGCAGCATGATGTCCGTCTCGCAGATTCCACGTGCAGTACAAGTGCCGGGGCTGTCCAGCCTGCACACCTCTCACTCTAACTCCTCGCAGCTCCCCCCAATGCATAGTCGTATCCCGCCAATAAATCGCGAGGAGACGGAGTTGTATGCGGACAACGGTGCCCCGCCAGAGATGCCGAACACGGCGCGTGCCGTGACGGTACCCGAGGTTCCCAGCAGCGCTATTGCCGGCATTCCTCCCTTGGTGCCAGCCACGGGTCTCACGAGCCTGCCGCCAGAGGCAGAGCCCTTCGCTTCCCCCATGCTGAACAACACCAGTTTGGGCCTCCCCACTCTTCGCCATGGCGCCGGGGCGGGTTCGCCCACACACGAGGAGGCGATGAGTTCCAACGGGCCCACGGTCGTGTTGCAGGCCGGCTTGGGGGCACGGGAAACCGTCGACACCAAGGTGCTGTGTTCAAACGTCTCCACCTCATCGCCCCCTTTTCCTCTGTTCCTCAACGCCAGCTCCACGCAGCTGCAGGGCGATGCCGAGATGCTCCACCAGCAAGTAGAAGACTCCTCACTGCATCTCATGAAGCAGCAAAGGATGCTGCAGAAGCAGCTCCTCGCCCTCCAGCGGCAGCAACAGCACAATCCTGCGATGTCCGCGTCGCAGCGGCAAGCCGTGGAGCTGCAGATTCAGCGAGTCACGCAGCGGCTGGGAGAGGCTCGCGCAGCGCAAATGCAGCAGGAACAACTGAGCCAGGAGCTCCTAGAGGTGCAGCACCAGCTCGCCGTGTCCTCCCATTCGTCGTCTGCGAGGGAGGCGCTCCTTCAGCGCTCGCAGGGACTCCAACAAGAGCTGCAGCAGACGCTGGCGACGCAGCACGAGCACCAGCTGATGCACACGCTTAGCTCTCTGGAGCACCAGCTCTCCAGCTCTAGGCCGCAGGAGCAAATGGTACAGTTACAGCAGCGGCTCTCGCTCCTGCAGCAGCAGTTGTACCAATTTCGAAAGGTCCAGGAGGAGCATTCAGGATTGCAGCAGCAGCTCGCTGCCGTGCAGCTCCAGCTGGGTAAGGGGCAAACTGCTCGGTCCTCCTCACAGGACCTTCTTCTGCAGCAGAAGATCATGGACCTTACACTGCGACTTCGACAATGTGCCGTGATGCAGTACAAAATGCAGCTAGAACAGGAGGTCCAGCAGCTGGAGCTGGAAGCTGACGGTTCAAACGACCAGAAGCGTGTTATTGAAGTTCAAAAGCGTCTCGAGCAGCTGGAAGGCCACGTGCAGCAGACCGATACGGTTGTGCGGCAGACGCAGCACCTGCAGAGCGAGCTGGATGAACTCCAACATCGGCTCGTGCAGCCCCACACTTCATCCGAGCAGCGTGCTCTGTTGGGGCAGGTACAGCAGATGCACCAGACCATTCAGATGGCCGCTCAGGTGGAGCAGCAGCAGCAGCAGCTCCAGACCTCCATCCGCCGCCAGCAGCACGTACGGCAGGAACGCCTGGGACAGTTAGCTCAAGAAATGCCTCCGCCGACGGAGCAGCTGCGCGAATTGGAAGAGCGCCTTGGCCATCCCACCGCGGCCATTCCGCTCGCCCCCATGCATCTTTCTCTCTCTCTCTCACAGCGCAGCAGCGGGCTGTGCAGCAGCGGCTGCATCAACTCCAGGATGTTCCCTCGAGCACGCAGAAGGATGTGGAACTGGCGCAGCTGCAGCAGCAGATCCAGGGGATCCAAAGGGACCGGAAACCCTCTATGGAGGTGCGGCAGTTCCAGCAACAGGTGAAACATAGGAGTGTCCTGCCCCCCCCTCCTCCCCCCCCGACTTGCTTCAACAGCAGCAGATTCTGCAGGAGCAGAGCCAGCCGCTTCACGTCAGCGGCGTGTCCCTCAGCGTCCCGGCAGCGGCAGCGGAGACCGGGTTCGTGCCCGAGGAGGCGCTACAAATTCCAATTGCTGGGCAGATGGGCCTCAGCCCCGACGCCGCCAGTTTCTCTGTTCTACCCTCCGAGGAAACGCCAGGGGCGGTGGAGAGGACGGAGCTGGAAGGATCTGCGCCGGAGTCCATCAGCCAGAAGCTTCGATCGTTTGCTGCATCTGCGACCGCCAACGCTGCTAATTGGAACGGGCGTTTTCTGAGCGGGAATGAATATTCACCCGTTGGAAACGCTACCCAGGCATCCGCACAGGCTTCTGAGGAGCCAATGATAACCTCGGCACAGCGGAACACTGATATGGAACCGATGGAGCAGCAGCTTCAAGCGTGTATTGCAGAGGGTAACTCCCCGTCCTCTCAACTGCAGGGAAGTGCAGGGCAACTGGTAGGTAGCACAGGAAGTGTACCAGCCAGCGCCGCACAAATACAAGTTAGTGTTGCTCGGATGCCGGACAGCATAGCAGGTCTGCATGCAAGTGTAGTGCAACAGCAAACTAGTGCAGCCCAGAGGGAACCCATTCCGGTAGCCACACAGACGTCTGAGGAACCGATGATAACCTCGGCACAGCTGAACGCTGAGATGGAATCGATGGAACATCAGCTGAACGTTGATGAACCACCACGCTACTCTCTGCCGCATCCGATGCAGTCTAGTCCCGCGCAGAGCCAGCCCACCTCTCCTCAGTTTCGAGGCAGTGAAGTCATGTTCCAAACTGGTGCAGCTCGCATGACTTTTGATGTACCTTCAAACGTACGTCCTAGTGTATCGGAAATGCGGCCCCCTGCAACTCAAACACGAACCAGCATGGCGCCTATCCAACCTGGAACTGGTGGTGTGCCACACGTACCGCCGAGAGCCGCCCAGCTCCCGTCGCACTCCACATCAATGCCAGACACAGACAGTGTACTCCACAGTGCGTACGCCGTCGCCCAAATGCACTGCCCCGACACGAAGGAACAGCAAGCAGCGGCGCACCTCCAACAGCTGAGGCGTAGCACAGGAGAAACGCATGTCATGTCACGCAAGGCAACCCCAGCTGTGGATCTGGCGCAGCTCCAGGGTGGCCAGCCAGCAGGCCCAGCGCTGCCGATGTTGTTTCCTGCAGCCGAGGAATCCAGGCGACACACCAGTACCAGCGGGTCCAGCAGCTCTTCTAGAAGAGCCTTATTGTCCCAGGTAACCGAGCATTTGCAGCACATGCTTACCGAGCAGTATAAGATCCTTGCGGGTCTCATTCGCGGCACCAGAGAAAGCGATGCGCAGCGCCTCACTTCCACTGCGGATCACGACCCCCCTGCCGTGCGGGAGATCATGGCCAAGTGGCTCTGGTGGCGCCAGCAGTCCCTCAAGAAGTCACGGCTGGCGCTTGAGGCGCACTACAAGCGCAGCGCCTCAGACCAGGAGAAGGATAGGGGGAGGATGGGGGGAATGGTGGAGCCGCTCAGTGTATGCACGTCCTCCGCGCTGGCCCCCATGTCACCAGAGCTCGGTGCGTCCGCTCCAGCTTCCGCCACTTCCGACGTCTCCTCCTCGACTAAATGGGAAAGCTCCAGCTCCTCCTGCACCGAGTGCGCCTCGGCCACCACGACCATCACAACACAGGAACGCCTGCAGCGTCTCATGCGCCTGAAGCCGGGCCAACATGAGGCTGGTCTCCCACCGGAGTGGAAGTCCTATCGCAGCCGCCATAGGCACAGTAAAGCCTCCGCCAGGCGGCATGTGTCACCGCGAAGGTTCCATTGGACGATTCGTTCCAACAATGAGGCAAGCATGCAAGACGCGCCGCAGGAGATTTCCATTGACTCGGATTCATGGAACCTGCCAACGAGTACCAGCGACGCCCACATCTCGTCGTCTCGCGGCCTCACCCCTCGCGAGGCCCTAGAGACAATGGCCGTCCCCCCACCCCCACCGCCACCGCCAGGGTTAAGTCATTTCAATGACGTCAACGTCTCCATTTGTCCCTCGAAGGTGGCAGCAGCTGCGCAGAGCTGTGCCGCTTTACAGATCCCGGCTCCTCCCCAGTGCTCTCTGGGCGGTGCGCAGGAGCAGCCGGTTGATGGACAGGAAGTCCAACTTGCCCGGCTCCTCGCTCTCCATCAGCAGCAACAGCAGCCGTTACCACCAGCGAGGTACCTGCCCACTGGTGCACCGCTATCGCCCCTGGAGGCGGGGGGAGAGATGCCGTACTTCGCTAACGTTCATATTGCCGTTCTGGCACACGGAATGCGAGATGCCGCGCTGGACCCGATCGTCTACAATAACGTCGACGTTGTCGTCAGTCCAGCGGATACGTCGCCGGCCTCGGCGCCCTCGGCCTACCCCATCCTGCCCGCAGCAGTGCGCACGGAGGAGCCGGAGATGCGCTACTTCACGGGAGTGCACATCGTTGTTGGGCCAGCGGACGGAACAGGGGACCTTGTCGCCACGTATCACAACGTCAATGTTCTCATCGCGAAAGGGGAGGAGTCCGGCCCCGGCGCAGCGACGGCTGCCCCACCACCCCTAGCGGCCGCTCCATCGGCACAGCCCATGACGTCCGTTGGAGAAGAAGCGCAGCAGGAGGCGCCAGAGGCTGAAAGGGGGGCCACCTCTCTCGCTGCATCCCCGGCAAACTCGCCGCCACACCCCGCATCCGGAGGCATGACCCCGCAACCCCTGGCCTCAACGCCGACTCGAACCTCAGAATCTGCAGAGCTCTCCAGCAGGTCAGCGCCGACCACGGAGCCTGACCAGCGCCACGCTCCAGAATCTGTCGGGGAAGTCCCACAACGGCCAATGTCGACGCTGTTGGCCATGTCGCAGACCCGCGAGGCTCTCGCCAGCTGTGCGCTGGATCCGAGGTTTGTTGATGGCACGCCGACCTCCCGCACGCAGTCCTTCACAGGTTCTCAAGTGCTGGGGCAGCCTCCGTCGCAGACCCGCGAGGCCCTCGCCAGCTGTGTGATGGGCCCTAACGCTGTAGCGGTCATAGTGGACTCCCGGGCGCAATCCTTCACCGGCTCGCAAGTGCTGGGGCAGCCTCCGTCGCAGACCCGCGAGGCCCTCGCCAGCTGTGTGATGGGCCCTAACGCTGTAGCGGTCATAGTGGACTCCCGGGCGCAATCCTTCACCGGCTCGCAAGTGCTGGGGCAGGCCCAGACTCAGGATGCGGTAGAGCTACAGAGCGCAGATATATTGGTGCCGTCGCAGCGGGATGTATCGCTGCGACCTCGCGTCGGATCCTTTGGTAGCCAGCCCGTGTTAGAGCAGATTCGGCCTTACGACGTGGACGCTGTCAACCAAAGTGTTTCGATGCATCAAGGTGATTCACCGCCGCGCTGCGTCTCCGCCAGTCTCCACGAGAGCGAGCGAGACCCAACACCCCTGCCTTCCGGGCCGAGCAGCGTCACCCTGCGGGCCCAGCAGAGCCCCTTGGTGTCCCAGCCCCCGCTCCCTGCGGCCCGCAAGGCATCCCCGAGCCCAGACCCTGTTCCAGACCACCGCGATCGGCGTACCCCCGCAGATCGCGACACCACAGAGCTGTATGTGACCCCCGACCGTGAGAGTCGAGACGGTGCCTCGCTCGTCTCTGTGCAGCACGGGACGGAGATCACGGTGGAGACAATCCGGTCCCCCAGGCAGCGCGCCACGCCCACCCCAGAGGCGGCGACACGCATTTCCATCCGCTCCGCCGGCTCTCCGCCCCCCTCGCCATCGCCATCACCAACGTCGCTGAACAACGTCGCGACGAATGCTTCTCCGGGTGGGGCTTACCGGGTGCTGATTGAAACAACGCGCGCGCAGTCCCCTCGCAGCAATGGGACTCAGACCCTCACCCACGTATCGGTGGAGACCGATGGCGCAGGCTCTTCGCGGTGGTCCTCGCGGGCGGCGTCCCCGTCACTCGCCGCACCGGCCGTCGAAGAAAAGGAAGATAAAGAGGTCGCACAGCCTCCTGCTCAAGATACGGGGGACGAAATAAACACAGCAGAAAGCGTAGAACACAAGGACGAGGAAGCAACGGAGGCTGCCGCACAGGAACCACCGGTCGAACCCTCCGAGCCCGAGGAAGATGAAGAACCCACTGAGAATGCGGCGGAGCCGACGAGTGAGCTCATACCTGAGATACCCGCCCCGCCCCCGCTCTCCGATGCCCCCGAGGTGGTGCCGGCCAGCACGCCGGTCACTGCTCAAGCCTCCTTCCTCTCGGTCTCGGTCTCGGTCGATTCGGCGATCGAGCTGCCCTCCCCGGCGGCGGCTGTGGCACCGCTTGATGCCGTTGTGATGGCCCCGTCGGGCGATGCCAGCACCACCGCACGGCCGGGGCGTGGAGATTGTCCCGAGCGCACGGGGACTCGTGAAGTCGAGGAGGCTGGCTCTGTACGAGAGAGTTCTGCCGCGACACAGGTCAGCGAGGAGGTACTGGCGCTCTTGGCCTCCACCATCTCATCCGCACCCCCCACAGGGTCCTCGGACGCATCGCTGGATCGTCTCCTTAAAATAGCCGAGCAAACCAGTCTCCTCTCGGGTACCAACGACGAGTCCTCCGCCTTGCAAGCGGTGCTGACCCAGCAGACTTCCACCTCGCCAAAGCCCCTGGAAGCAGACGCAGCAGCGGTGGTGCAAGGCGTACCCGAGTCCGGGGTCGGGGAGAAGCGGGAAGATGATGCGGTCGGCAATGCTGGGCTCCCCGCTACGAAGACAGAGGGGCATCCTGTAGAAGGGGAATCGAACCCGCAGGCAGTTGAGCCGGTGTCGCATGAGGCAGCGCCGTCCTCCTCCTCCCTTCTAGATGTACCAGCACCCAAAGCCCCTGTGGAGGCGCCGAAGCCCGCTTCCATAGAGACAAGTCAATTGGGCTCCACCCACTTAGCTTTGGCGCAGAAGACGCCGCTAACCAGTGTCCCGGCCCTGGCGATACCGCCAACACCGATGGGCAGCACCGTGGCGAAGGAGCCGCAGCAGTCGGCGGCCGATCGCCGCACAAGCGCGCCATCAACGGTGGACGCCTCCGCCCTCGTGATTGAGAGTAAGGAGCGGTGCACCGTGGAGGTTCACGGACAGCAGGAGCCGGGCGAGGTGACCGTCAGGCGCTCCTCCCACGCCGGGGTGTCGACGGTGGCTGTGGCGGGCCCTTCCGGGCTGGGCCTCCGCATTGACCTGGTCGCCAGGTATGAGGACGAGGCGGAGGACAACGCAGAATGCAGCATCAGCACTGAGAGTAGCGTCAAGAGGAGGGTGGCCGAGCATACCTGGCGCCGGCGTCTCGTCTCGCTCCTGAATGCAGAAGTCCGGCAACGCCAGGCACTACTCAAGGAGGAGAAGACGGCCCGGCGAGTTCGCCGGAGCGAGGCAGTGGAGAGCAGGAAAGAGGCGTCCCAGATCACCCGCAAGCGCCTACAGGCAGAAGCAGCGGCACAGGCACGAGTAAAGGAGAAGCGACAACAGGAGCAATTGGCGAGGAAGGAGCTTGCCAGGGCCCCGTTGACCCCCACACCGCCTGTAGTGGAGGTGGACAGCAGTTCCGATGAGCAGGACACACAGGTAGAGGAAGTGGAAGTGGAGGCGGTGAAGAGCTCTGATGCGGTGAGGGAGCCGATCCGCCGCGGCGTCGTCATTGGGACGAGCATGACCCCGCCCAAGGATGAGGCGGTACCAACGGCGCCAGCCGTCGCGGTAGAGCGCATAGCGAGACCCAGCGGCGATACGGAGGTGTTAGAGGAGGTGGGGGATCGCATCAGTGTCACAGAAGAGATGACGTTCCGGCTTGAGGAGCCGATGTTTGACGACTACTTTGGTGTCGGGGACCTGCTACAGCGAGGGCAGGGGGAGAAGCAAAAAGAGCCGCAGCCGCAGCCACAGCCGACGCCAGTTTCGCGTGTCATTCGACGAAAACACACCACAAAGCGTACGACAACCACCAGCCCTCGACAGCCGTCCTCTACAGACGCGCCGTTGGGATCGCCTGTCTCTGTGCCGAGCAGTGCGTCTAACTTCACCACCAGGGTCAAGACCCGCACGCACACTCGCCGCTCGACCCACGCCGTCAAGCGCCGGGCAAAGCCGTGCCTCGGCCACATTACAGTCCCCCCGCTGCTGCTGCCGTCCGAGCAGTCCTCCGCCTCGGACTCGGGCCGGGGCCAACGAATGGAGCGCTGCCTGCCCATGCTGCCGCCGCGGCCACCGCTGGTCCCAAGCCGGCACTTTCCCATTAGGGCTCAGCGGCACGCCTCTCACGCAGCACACTTTCTTTCTACGCCGCACGCTCATCCCTTTGCGGGCGGAGGTGCCTTGCAGGAACCGGGTTCCACAATCTCCACTGGCGTTGATCACCTGTATGGGGCACAGTCTCCGAGCAGGCCCCCGGCGCTGCTCCTACCGCCTCCACCGCAGCCGTCGGCGCTAGAGTTGGGCGGCCCGGTGTGCGGGCATTCTAGCCGCCTCCCATCACACTATTTCGGCCCCCTGCCCCCTCTTCCAATGCCGCCGCACTGCCAGCACTGCAGCGGTACCGGCTCCCGGGTGGGGCCCCGCCACCAGCGGCAGCGGCATGCCCGACACGAGAGGGAGGCGTGGGACCACAGCCACAGCCACAGCGAAGACGAGGAGACAGAGGATTCGAAGGCGGAGGAAGAGGGCGACGACGCACAGGCGCAACCGCGCCGCCCGCTGCGATCTCTTGCTGTTAACCGCAGCGGTCCTGACTCTCATTCACGGCCCCCAAAGCGAAGCGCTGCAGGGAAGCAATTCCGCGCTCCTATTCCTCAGCAGCAACAGCAGCAGCAGCATGTAGAGGGCCAGTCCTCCGTCGACCCCGAACCCCGTCAGCCGGTCCACAAGAAACACAAGAAGAAGCGCCAGCTCCCTCCGCCCGTGGTGCACCCTCCCCGAGGCCACCGAGGCCCCGCAGCCTCTGGACTCTCTGATGTGTTCGCGTGGGCGCCGGCGTACACATCGCACCACCACCAAGACAGCGGGACGGCCAATTCGGGCGTCTCTTACCCCTTTTTCAAGCCCAGCATGCCCACCTCCAGCATCTACTCCGACGTCGGGCCGCCACCCACTTCTTGTCGCTACGGCAATGGTATGCAGACCCCCATGGAGCCGCCTCTTTTCACGCCGTGTAGCGCAGCCCGCCGCGCCCCCTGGGGCGGCCTTACCCCACTGCTCCTCCCCACCGCTACGGAGATCCAGGAGGACATCTCGGACGAGGAGGAGGAAGAGGAGGAGGACGAGGAGGAGGAGCTGTACTCCGTCCCGCCTACCGATGAGGATGATGACGAGCCGTCGCACAACACCGGCAGAGAGATCACGGATCATTGCCCCCCGAGATCCGTGGCGCTGTCCTCTAGGTCTGGCCCACCAACACACCTGTCCCCTTCCCCCCGCGGCAGCTCCTCGGGGCCCTCCCACCGCGGCATCACGGCGCCGCCGCCTGCCACCACCACCATTTCCACAGACTCCTCTATCGTCTACGCCAGCAAGGCGGAGCCCAGGAGCCCCGCTGTAACGAGCGACGCCGGGTCGTGGCGGGTGGGCGTGGCCCGTCCCCCTAGTATCTTTGCACCCCTCAGCAAGGGAGCTCTGCGGAGCGGCGAGGACACGCTCTGGCCGGAGTCGGAGGGAGGAGGTCTGTCCGACGAGGAAGAGAGTACCACTAGTCGCTCCCCCTCCTCCGCGGGCCTCTGGCACTCGCCCCCCTCTGGCATGCCGCTGGCCAGCGGAAGCTCGGTGCTCGTCGCCGTCCCACCACCTCTCCTGGTTTGGCACCTCCGCCCCAGGCGGAAGCGGCTGGCCCGTAGCCGCGCCGTCATCCCTCAAGCTCCCGGTGCAGGCATCGGCGGCACAGAAGCTGCGGAGGTGGTGGCGCTTGGTTCACCCGCTGCCCCGTGGGATGCCTTGAAGGCACGGGGGAGCACCTTGACCAGCCAACCCCGGTACCAGTGCAGGCGGTGGAGGCCTGTCGCCTCCTCCGTGGCGCAGCGGCGCTCACGCCCCACTGCCGTTCTACCTGCTATGAATGGTGCGTGCGTCCCCCAACTCGCACGACCTCCTCGCCCAGCTCTGGGACAGCGGCACGCCTGCAAGACCGCAGCGCCCCATAAGCGTCTTTTGGGGGGCATGGCGGCCGGTGAGGGCCTGAGCCGCGGCATCGCCGTCTGGAAAGAACGTTTGCGGCAGAAGGACGTCACCGCGCCATGGGCGGGTGGGGCTCCTTCTCGGCCCTTTGATTCCGGCTCTGGGTGCAGCGCCCGCCTCCCCGGCCCTTGCTGGGCGGTGTTCTCCACGTGGAGCGCGTCGTCCTCCTCCGTCGCGCCGTCCAGCAGCGGCGGTGGAGGAGGTGGGGAAACTAGTGGCACGGCCAGCGGAGGGGGCGGCGGAGGGGGCAGGGGAGGGGAAGGAGGTGGATCTGCCGGGGCTGCGGCGCCGCCGCCACCTAACAATGGCGACGACGGTCGGCTGCCACCCATTAACGGCATTACCAACTCGTGTCGGCGCCCATCGCGGCGCAGCAGCACCGCCGGCGATCACCTGCCCCCAGCCCGTGATGCCGCCGCCACTCCGCAGCGGGCCGATAACGAGATCCCGCGCTCGCCGCCTCGGGCGTCTGCGAGCCACAGCGTATCCTCGTACAGCTCCAGCTATACCGCGTCGTCGGAGGGGGCGGCCGACAGGCTTCCTCCGAATATGGGCGTGGAGGTGTTTGTGCCAGCGGTGGAGGCGATGTCGTGGAGCAGCCAGGAACGAAGTGAGAGCCGCAGCAGGCGATCCACGCGCCGTACCTCCGAGTCCGCACGTATTGACTCGCCGGTGGAGGACAGAGGGGCACTGCAGAGCAGCGCTGCCGGCCCGGGGAAGGCTTCGACGGCGGTCTCGTCGGCGGTCTACTCGGACCGCTTCACCTCTCCCTCCTCGGCCAGCAGCCGCTCCACCTCAGCAAACAGCGCCAGGGTGCGGACCGCAAGCAGCGGCGGCAGCACGCCAAGGAGTGCGCCGACCTCCGCGGAGAGCGCCAGAGAGCCGGTTAGCGCGTCCCCACTGGAACGCAGCGCCGCCGCCCCTTTTAAGTCGGTCCGCCGCGCGGGCAGCAGCAGTCGGTTAGGCGGCCCTGCGTCAACCGCTGGGAGTTCCGTTTTGAGTGAGACGGGTGGCGCACCACACCTCAGTCCCCAGAGCAGCGATTCCAGAGCCACGGAATGGAGCGCCCGCACCTCCAACGGGAGCCCTGCCGCGCATAGCCTTCGCCCCGCCAGCAGTCCACAGACGCCGGCCAAGAGCGTCTCCCCGCAGGCGAGTGCCGCCGCCACATCAAGCCGGTCACGCAGTCGAACAAACAGCGGTCGCGAGTCCAGCAGCAGCAGCAGGACACCTAGTGTGGCAGCGGCGGCGTCAACGACGATGGCAGAGAGCTCAAACAGCGGCAGTGAAAGCGGCAAGGGGGGAGGCGGACACCTGAACAAGCAGAGCAGCAGCGCCATGCTGACACCACCTGGGCTGATCGCGACCAGGGCACGTGATCCTGATAGATTGACCGACCAGCTCCCACAGGCCTCCGACCTCCCTGCCGCAACGGTGCCGCTGAAGGATCAGCAGTCCGACACGAGTCAATTGGAGCCGAGCGGAGGGGGGAAGGCGAAGTTGCCTGCCTCGGCTCGCTCCTCCGCCCCGTCCTCAAAGCGGTCGTCGGCTTCCTCTGCGGTCTTGGCCAACTCGGGGCGGGTGAAGGCGCCGCGCCCACTGCCGGCGTCCGCCTCTTCCGCCTCCGACTCCCCGAAGGACTTCTTGCGTTTCGTCAGCAGTGCGGAGGAGGATCAGCGGTGGGAGGAGGAGGTACGGGCACTGGAGAAGCCAGCTCAACAGAAGACCGCACCGCGGCTCGACAAGGGCAAGGCGCCACAGCCACCACCCCGAGCCAAGAGAGAGCAGGCGAGCAGATCAAAGCCGGGGGTGAACCCGATGCGGCCCACCCGGGGGGGGCGGCCGCTGGCGCCAACCAAGCCGGCTGCCACAGCCCCTGCCTCCCAGGCCCCTCCGCAGCGTCACACGCCATCTGACAAAGGCGCCACGCTACCGCCCCTCAAGGCCAGCAGAGTGCCGATCGTAGCGACGGGCGACAGCCCCGAGGACACTCCAGAGAGCTCCGCAGCCCCTTCTAGGGCATCCTCGGGGCAGCGGCGCACCACCCGCAAGCCCCAGCACCGGCGAAGGAGGGAGTCGAAGGGCTCTCCTTCCTCTAGCGACGAGAAGATCAGCCCACAGCGAAAGCTGAACAGCGATCGCGGCAGTATCTCCCACTGGGCACCTGGAGACGAGCCACCCATGCAATTCACACCGCGGCCGAAGCGGGAGCCTGCCCCTCCACCGCCTTCAAAGAAGCGCATACCCAAGGAGGCTCGCGGCGTTGTACCGCAGCTGGTCGTCGCTGACTCTCCATATCTGGAGCCTTCCCCAGGTCGGAGCCGCACACAGAGTCCCAGCCAGAGTCCGGCGAGAAGTCCGGTGCGCAGCCGCAGCCGCAGCCAGCGTCGACGCAAGGAGCGGCAACGCCGTGAGCCCAGCAAGCAGCACCGCCATGATGCTGACACCAGTAGCAGCGGCAGCAGCAGTCCGGCTTCCACACTGCGCAGCAGCGCCAACAGCAACTCAAGCGGAGCTGTGTATCGCATGCACCCAGAGAAACCAAGGAAGGGCACGTCCATGAGCAGGGAACGAAGCCCGGGAAGGAAGCGCGTGCACACCCGCTCCAAGAAGTCCCGCAGCCCCAAGCAGGACAAGGAAAAAAAGGCGGGTGAACACCACCGCCACAGCCGGCGGCACAGCCGAAAACGTGGCGCCGGCGCGCCTTTCACGGGGGGAAGGGCGTCAGCAGAAGCCGTATAACTTCATGCATCCGCCGTCACAGCGCAAGCGGCACAGTAAGTGGAACCTAGAGGAGTTGGAGGATGATAGATTGGGGCACCTTCTCTGTCGCCACGGCTTCTACGGGGAGCAGTGGCAGTACCGCTAGGGGAGGGGCAGCGATAGATAAACGGAGTTCTTGTGCTGTGAACGTTCGAGGTTCGACAAGAGCCAAGGATCATCCTTGATAGTGTACACACAAGAAGAGAACAACGAAATCATCGAACGAAGGAAGGGCGGGGGGGGGGGGGGATCTCCTCTCGCATAATTGGCTTGTGGTGTCTGTGTCGAGCAGGGCGCCGGATCCTTCTGTGGTGACAGAAGGTCCATGTGAGGGCAGACGCTCTATTGTCCTCTGGCTCTCTCCCCACCACCTCTCTCTCTCTCTCTTTCTCTGTTGTTCTTTACACCTACCATACGACGCGATAATTCACATCGAATCTCTCTTTTCTTTTCTGCAGGCACTCCTGAGTGCAACAAGTCAATACGATTGAACCATTCCCCGTTGTTACAAGATCAGAAGAGCATCATTGTTTTACATCGATTACGGTTTCAGATCCACTAGGATCAGCCTCCACTAGGCCGTGTCCCAACGATTAGGGCGGTGCGGTGCCACCCCTCGTGGTAGTTTCGTGCCCTCTGCAGCGTAAATCTGCAACCGCAGCCGCCGCTTCATCGTCATTGCTATTTCTTGTCCTCTGCGTTGGGAAAAAAAAAGCGTTGTCCTTGAGTTTGTTTGCGTCGTCTATTTGTTTGTTTTGTTGTGGAGTGATCTCTTTTAGAAATTAGAATCTCGTATTACATTACTATATATATTGCTATACACTTCATCCCTCCCGTTCCCGTTCATAGTCGTTCGAACGTAAATCATCTATTAGAGTTCCCTTGATCATCCCGGCGTAACAGTTTCGATCGAGACCGACACAGAGAACCGTCTTTAGCGCGAGAGTAGGTTGTGTCCATGATCGGTGCTGATCTCCAGCTCCAGGGCATCCAGCAGCAGGTCCACTTGCAGACGCTGCAGCAGCAGCTTCAGCTGCAGAGCTTGCAGCAGCAGATGCATCTACAGAGTTTGCAGCAGCAGCAGCTCTACATGACAGCACTGGAGCGAGTGACTGCGGCACAGAACCAGAACCCGACAGCGCCCCCTCCACAGAATATACCAACAGCGTACGTCTCCGCCGTCCCGTATCCACCCTCGGCACCCTTCGCGAGCACCCCGCCCTTTTCATACCCCCCGGTGCCACCTCCGCTCGCCCCTGTCTTTACCCCAGCCTCTCCAGCTCCCCCTCCGCAACAGCAGCAGCAGCAGCAGCAGCCTGTAATGCAGCAGCAGCGTGTACAAGCAGCTCCGCAACAGCAACAGCAACAGCAGCAGAGGCAGCAGCCGTTGCAAGCAACGCCCCTTCTACAGCAGCAACAGACTATGATGCAGCAGCCGTTGCAAGCAGCGCCCCTTCTACAGCAGCAGACTATGATACAGCAGCCTGTAATACCACAGCAGCAGCGTGTACAAGCAGCTCCCCCTCCGCAACAGCAGCAGTCTGTAATGCAACAGCAGCTTGTACAAGCAGCTCCCGCTCCGCAACAACAGCAGCAGCAGCCCGTACTGCAGCAGCAGCAGCCTGTAATGCAGCAGCAGCGTGTACAAGCAGCTCCCCCTCCGCAACAGCAGCAGCCCGTACTGCAGCAGCAGCAGCGTGTACAAGCAGCTCCGCAACAGCAACAGCAGCAGCAGCAGCCGTTGCAAGCAGCGCCCCTTCTACAGCAGCATACTATGATGCAGCAGCCTGTAATACCACAGCAGCAGCGTGTACAAGCAGCTCCCACTTCGCAACAGCAGCAGCCTGTAATGCAGCAGCAGCAGCAGCAGCAGACTATGATGCAGCAGCCGCTGCAGGCAGCGCCTCCACAACGTCCGAATGCGACTGGGCAACTCAATTCTCCGTTCCGTCCGTTGAGACCGCTAGGGCTGTCGCCCTCCAGCACTCCAGCAATTGAGGTGAATGGTGGTCTTGCGCAGCATCACGTGTGTGCGAAGGAAAATAGCAAGGTGCACCTCATTGTCTTCGCGGACGGCCATGTGGAGGTGGAGCCGAATGCCACCCCACCACCAGAAACGCCCAGCGATCCGAGTGAAGTGAGCAGTTCCACTGAGGGGCAAAGGCCCGCCAAAAAGGATTCGCGCGGACCAGTCCCCTCCATGAGACGGAGTACGCGGCGGCCATGTGGCGCCAGTGCTGCCGAGAGTTCGAATGCAGAGGCGGGGGTGGAGCAAAGTGTTGCCCTCTCGGAGGAGGACGAGGAGGACGAGAGCGACTTTGGCAGCGAGAGACCCAGCGCTTACCTGCGTGGTAAAGGTGCTCGCAGCCCTCGTGTGCCGTCTCCGCCAAGCCAGTCTCGTGGCCTGGGGCGCCGTCACCCCGGTCCCGTCACCCGGACGTCCGCAGAGGAGGTGGCAGCGGCCGTTTCCTCCATGGCGAAGGACCTAGCAAACGAGTTCCGCTCCTTCTGCGCCACGGTCCAGGAGATGAATGCGGCGATGGATCGGGTCAGCTACCCCACCTCCGCCACAGCGCGCCCCGTGGTGACGCCCCTGTCAACCTTCAGCGCCGGGTTCCGCCCTACCTTCTTTCCCCAGTACCAGTCTCCAGAGCCGTATGAGATGAACCCGCTCACCCCCACCGGCCGCAGCACGGAGCCCCGGCCTCCCCCCATCAGCACCGCAGCGGAGGTCAGCAAGCGAATGCTCCGCGGCCAGCTTCCCTCGCGCTCCTACAACCCCTTGGGTCCCGCGAACTGGCAGGTCGACGCGGCATATCAGGTCGAGTTGCTGCGCGGCAAGCCCGGTGAGGGCGCTCCGCCGCCCGCGCCGGCCCCCCTGTTCGCAGAGCGGGCCAGCGACGGCGGTGAGTGCAGCGCCAGCCCCTCGCCACAGCGCGAGAATCTGGTCACTCCGCAGGAACTGGGCCATACGCAGATGCAGACGCGCCCCAGCTTGTTGTTCCCGTCCGTCATGCCCTCCGTTCTCGGTTATCCCATGTCCGGCCTCTTCCAGCAGCTGCAGCAGGGCAGTAGTGCACCCGCCGCCTTCACCGCTGTGTCTCAGACACCGCGAGAGGAGCAGGAGCAGGAGGATAGGAGTGCCGGTGGCCGGCAGGAAATCTTCGCTGATAGCGACGAAGACAAAGAGCCGTGCAGCAAGAGCAATAGCTTTGCATACACCGCAGAACGGCCAGCACAAGCGCCAGCACCCGCCGGCAGTTCCTCTCCTATGAACCTGCGCTCATCTCGCTCGAGGCATACGCCGCGGCGTAAGAGGAAGCACTACAAGAGCGCGGAGGACAGACGGTACCCCCGTCAGTCGGCGCTGCCTATCCATCCTGCGCCGCCGCAGGTCCGCACCCAGAGTGTCGAACAGTACGTGGAGCACTCTGACGTGGGGTATGCGACCGAAGGGAAACCAGATAGCAGCGGAAGCTGCTCGTGCTGCGGCTGCCAGAGTTGCCACGCGCCAGAGCAGGCAGCGCCTCCGGCTCCGGAACCTGTCTCCGTCCCTCTCCCTGATGCAGGGGCAGAGAACGCGCTAGCGCTGGAGAGGGAGACGAGCCAGCTGCGACACGAGTTAGAGGAGGTGACCCTCCAGGCGCAGCAGCAAGCCGACGCCGTTCGTGTCCTGCGAGAGACGCAGCACCCACAAATCCTTCGTGCCATTCAGCAGCTGCGCGCCGATCTCACGGCGGTAGCGCGCCGCCGGCGGGATGTGCAGGATGCTCGCACAGAGGCCTCGGCTCCCTCAGTGCCTCAAGAGCCGCAAGGGGCGTCGCTCGGGAGGAGCAAGGAGTGGCACAGCCGGCAAGAGAGCCCTCTGATACAGGCCCGTCTTCCCGCAGAGATGCAGGCAGCAGAGGCGGCGGAGCCGCCCTCGGGTGATCTCGTGACGGCGGCGCTGGAGAATGCCATCAGCAGCCAGAACATGGCCACCCTTGACTCCACGCTCATCCAGAGTGTTGTCAAGGCGATGCGGAACACCGCGGAGCTGGACGGCGGGACAACCCCAGAGGCCTTCCTGATGGAGCTGACGGGGCCGCAGGAGGAGGAGCAGGAACCGCCGGCCGAGGAAGAGGAAGAGGACATAGAGGAGGAGATGCTTGTCAGCCTGCAGCGCCATCCGAGCTGCTCCATCAAACGGCGGTCCCTCGGCTACAAGGACTCTCTTGTCGCGGCAGAGGCGCTGCCGGAAGGCGAGGGCGGGGGGCTCACCCCGGACGACGAGCAGAGCTTTCGACCCGACGGCGAAGGAGATGCACACGGGGCGGTGGGCGGGCTGCCGGAGCTCACCGCCCGCTCGGCACTGCTTCCACCGCTCCCAGAGTATCAGCTCTTCTTCCACCAGCCCTTTCCGCTGGTCCTTGCCAGGCCGCCGCCCACCGCCCCTGTCGATAAGGTCCCGTCTCCGCGCAGCGTGAGCAGCTGCAGCTGCACCTTCTCCAGCACCACCAGTAGCTCCTGCTCCAGCTGCTCGTGTAGTACGGCGTCCAGCAGCAGTGAGGAGGATGAGGAAGTCGAGCAGAGGTCCGACTGCTCCTGCCTCGGCCAATTGGAGCACCCGTACACGTTGCTGCGGCTCCGCGGTAGCGCGACGAAGCGGCGCCCCAGGCCCACGGCCACGAGGGCTGCGGAGCCACAAGAGGAAAAGAGGGAGAGAAAGCCGGGGCACAAGCCCGCTTCCGCACATGGCCGCCGGAAGCCGTCGAGCTCCGTGCGAGCCCGTCACACACGCCGCGCGTCCACCAGGCCAAGCAGGCCGGCTGCCCTTCCTCCGCTGTTGCCGCGTCCCTCCGTTCCCACCGCCGGCAACCCGTACCTTGCCTCCGCCGAGGCCGCTGCCTTCCTGGCAGCCCCGTTCCCTAGTGTCCCGCTGGTCGTCCCGCCCCCCGCCCCTGAGACCGCCACCAACCCAGCCGCCGTGATGCAGGCCTTACTGGCCGGTGCCCCGCTGGACCAGTTCCAGCCCCAGCAGCAGCAGGAGGGCTCCTCGGTGCCGCCCCTCTGGTGCTCCCCGCAGGCCCAAGTTGGCCTTAAGCTTTCCAGCGATCCGCTCACGATGGTCCCCACCCCGATCGCGACCCCGCCGTGCCCCGGCTCTCTCCTGCTCCCGCCGGCCCTGCCCAGCCTCGCACCCACCGGTGCGGTGCCCCCACAGTCTCAGCCACAGCCACAGCCGCTGCTGCCGAGTGGGGGTGCACGTTCGCGGACCGCAGCGTTCCAGCAGCAGCAGCTGCCGCCTCTGTCTGCTGCGGGGCCTAACCCGGTGATTTGCATGGTCAGTCCCCGCAGCGGGGACGAGGGCCAGACAGAGGATTCCGGCAGTGCTGCGGGCTACCTCGGTATTGGAAGTGACCGTCAGCACAGACGGCAGCGGATTCGAACACCCCCCGGTCCCCCCTTTCTGGCCACCACCGCCCAGTACGCTGTACCAAGTGCACTACCACCACTACTTCAAGGATGGTCGCGTCGTTCACACCAGCAGCCCTCCGTGCGTCTACGCCTCACCCGTGCAGCAGAGCCCCAGCTCCGCCCTCATGACCTTTGGCAGTCTCTAGAGCCTCCTCGGCGACGACCCATGACGATGTCGCCGGGTTTTACCCTCCCCCTCCCCCTCCCCCCCCCTATAGAATGCAGGGGAGAATTTTATCTCTTTCTCTCTATACTTTCTCTCCGTTTGGTACGTGTCACGCACCTGTGCAGCGGCAGGGAAGAACAGCACCAGGAAGGGACGGAGTCTCGGGCTACTATGGGGGAAATACCGGTCGTGTCTGACCAAGCCCTTCTCATCCGGTCCTGCTATACTTTCGATCATCGACCCTCAGCCTACTCCCTTCTTTGCTGTTGTTGTGTTTTTTTGTTGTTTTTTTTTTGCTTCTTCTTGAAGCAACACTTTTGCATTATCCGATTGTGCCTCAGATTGTGCCTTAAGATTGTGCCTCTGGTGGCGGTGATACACGCTGGAGGTCGTGCAAGAACGGAACAGACGGGGGCCACTGCAGTCCTGCCTCTATGCTCCTCCCTCTCTCTCTTCTTGTTTTATGTTAATGTTTCGACGACTAGCTGGTGAAGCTTTATCTTCTCTCAGCTCTATTTCGTCTGTCTGTCTTGTCTTGTCTTGGCGAGCCGTCCAGGGCTTTAGGTCTGTGCCACCTCTTTCTTTACACAGGGGGTGTGTGTGTCGGACCCTCGGCGCCATCGTTCAAGGCGAGAACTTTCATTTGCACTTCACCCTATACATATATATATATTTGTTTATTGTTGTTTATCTTCCACGGAGGCATTTATTTCTGTACATTCATACATTTCACAACTATTTCCTGTATACTTAACTCCCTTCACACGTGGTTTAGACCTCTAGCCGCCGCTCTTCATTCCCTCTGCTTAGACAATTGTTTTATTTTTTTTTTTATTTTTTTATTTCGAGCACTCCTGACGGCTGTACAGGACGTCAGGCGCCATTTGATCCAGAGGCTTCTACGCATTGTACGGCATCTTGTTCCTTGAACACCCCTCCTAGGCATCGTGCGTGGGAGGGTCCTACAGCCGGCCCGAGTCTCGTGTGCATTGCTACGCCGGTGGTGATCCGCTAGTTGTACCTCTCCTCCTCAGTCGCCAGGTCCGCATCGCATGACCTCCCCTCCGCAACCGGGGGGCTCCCTCGGGGAGATGGCGCTGCCCCTCACCGGCCTCGCCAGCGCGAACTCCTCACCGCATCAGAGCAACGCCACCACAAAAGACTTCAACAGCAGCATCCACGGCGCCGGCAGTACCGTCAATCCGGGACGCATCGCACCACCACCGCGCCTGTCCGCCTCCCCGTTCCCACAGGGCGAGCGGGTGGAGGGCGATCCTGCACACCCGCTGCTACACAGCGGGGGTACCACCAGTGTCGATACACAAGTGGGCGGGACGAGGCAGAACAGCACACAGTTCACCACCAACGCCAGTAACCAGCTCGTCAACAGCGACGCATCTCCGCCGGCGCGCTGCCAGGTTCTCTCTGACGAGCAGGGCGATCCCTTCCCCAGCTCTCTCAGCCCCAACCTGCTGTTCCACAGCTCGAGCAGCACAGCGCGGCTGCGGCATCTCAGTGTTGCCTCGGCAGCGAGTCCCATGCAGTCGCGTCTCCTCGCCGGCCACGAGAGCGGCAAGGCTCACGTGGAGCACCTCGAGAAATCGTTGAAGGAGAAGGAGGGGGCCATCGACCTCCTCGAGCAGCAGCTCAAGCTCGCGCGCCAGGAGGCCCAGGAGGCGGAGAACCGCGCCGAGTTCGAGACGGAGGAGAAGGCGAAGATGCGGAAGCTGATCCGCGACCAGCAGACCCACATCGACGAGCTCGATGCGGCCCTCAAGGTGGAGTGGGAGCGTCTGCAGCAGCAGAGCCAGGAGTTCGAGGATGCGCTGCGTCGGCAGCAGCTGCTGCACATCGAAACGATAGAGTCAATGGAGCTGCTTAAACAGCAGATGGCGGATGAAAGCGCCAGGTCCCGGCGCGACCAGCAGTCCAAGGAGGCCGAGGCGGAGGCGCTGACGCAGAAGCTGCTGCTAATGGAACGCGACATGGCCGCCAGCCGCGCTCTGATTGATAAGCTGACGCCCCTGCAGTCCCAGGTGGCGCAGCTGCAGCGCGAGCTGGAGGACCGATCCCATGCTGTGGCATGCCAGGCCCAGGAGAGCGAACGGCAAGCCCGCGACGCTAGGGAGCGGGAACAAGCGCTCAGGCGGCAGCTGGAGGAGGTGGAGAACAGCTCGAGGAAGCCGGCACCAACTGAGGCGCAGGACGGACGCTGCTGTTGGTGTCATCGCAGTTGCTGCGGGGGCTGTTTGGTGCTGGAGTGCAGCCCTCGTCGGCCTCGTCAGTGCAGACGACGACGATGCCCCAGCGACAGCAGCGACGAGACGGAGAGCAGTGAAGAGAGCGAGGAAGGAGGGAAGCGTGCGGTGCCACGGGGTGATGGCTCCGCCGGGACAGATGCCTACCCCTACACCAAGAACCTGCTGCCCTTTGCTGCGCAGGACACGGCGGGTGGATCAGAGGGAACCGCGGCCTACTCCGCCACCTACACGGTCTCCACCTACACGGTCTCCGCCCCGGGCGCCGCGCCCATCATTCTGGTAAGCCCCAACCCACCGCCCGCACCGCCTCCACCTCCAGCAGCCGCACCACCACCAGTTTCTCTCCCACAGCCGCCGCGCTCGCACCGACGCGCCTTCAGTAGTGATGCCAGCAGCTCCGAGCGAGGCAGCAGCAGCAGCAGCTCCGAGTCGGGGGATGGCACGTACCAGCACCGGCACCGGCTCCGGCATCCTACGGCGTCGCCTATGGTGGCTCCGTTGCCGGTGCCGCCACCACTCGAGCCCTCTCCCAAAATTCAGCAGCAGCTGGTGGAGCTGCAACTGCTGGAGAGCACAGTGGAGGTGGAGGCGAAGGACCATGAGCGTGAGCTGGAGTTGATGCGCCGCCATATGTTCCGAATCCGTGCGGATCTGCGTGAGGCGCGAGTGGAGCACAAGGACACCCAGTCGAGAGCGATACGGGAGTGGGCGGATTGGCTGGCGGAGCAGGCGGACAAGCGCCGCGAGCTGCAGAAGGAGCAGGAGGAGTGCCGCCAGCAGCGCCTGCACGCCGCGACTGCCCGGGCCAGGGCCCAGCGAGAGGAGGTGTTGGCCCACGAGGCCAGCATGCAGCACCTCTGCAGCGTGACAGGGAAGCTCACCAGGGAGCTTGGCCGGGCCCACCGGGACCTGGATGCGGGAAAGCAAAGCAGCCAACGCTTTCGGGTGGAGAGCGAGCGCCGGCTGCGCGCTGCTAACGAGTCGCAGCAACGCTTCGCCAGCCAGAGTGATAGCATGGTGCTGCGGTTGCGGGACAGCCTGCAGCGGCGACAGCAGCGGGGGGGTGCCTGGTCCGCCGAGCTCGAGGCACTGCTGCGGGAGGCGAAGAGGGCGCACAGCGATACCATCAGCGCTCTCAAGGAAGAAGGTACGGCCATTGAGTCTATTTGGGGTCGCACCTCCGCTGCCACAGGAAAAAATTTTGGCGTCTAGACCGAACGTCGAGGCCGAGGAGGTGGTCTCGCCCAGCTGAGGCGTCTTGGGCTTTCTTCTCTTCTCTTCTCTTCTCTTCTCTTCTCTCTTTTTTTTTTGTGTCGGGTGGTATTCGCCCTCAGCTGTACCATATGCCTATGCCTATACCTATGGGCGGATATGTCGATCCCGTCTGCTTCTTTTGGCTTAATAAACATTCCGCTCAACTCGGGCATTGCCCTTCACTTGTATTCCTCCTACTGGGAGATGTACGACCTCAACCCGCCCAGCTCTCTCGTCTTGCTCCTGTTATTTGCTTTCTCCCCTCTCTCTCTCTCTCTCTCTTTTTTTTTTTTTTACTTGTCATTGGTGGATTTGTTCGGAGCAGATCTGTTGATAGCGCCGGTGCTCTTTTTTTCCCGGCGGGTTCGATACTCTTCTCTGTACCTATTGAACCACTACTTTAATTGTATCTGATACATCAAGTTGTTTTTTGTTGTTTTTTTTACTTTCACCAGAGAGAGCGCCATCTGGACAGCGAGCAGCCGAGAAGGGGCGGCCGGAGAAGACGCTGCGCAGCCCTCTTCTCCACCCTTAGATACAGTATTATACCTAGTGTATAGAGAGAAGTCTAAATATAAATTTATACGTCTTATTTTTTTTGTTAGAAGTCATTATTATTGTTTATATATATATATATATATTCTAACGCATATATTATTTTCATTCGCCCGATTTTATTAGTATTGTTGTTAATATTATTATTGCTTTTTCCTGCTTCGCTTTCTTTTCTGTAAATCGGCTGCCAATACCCCCAATTACGTTTGCAACACGCTGTACGTCTCCCTTCCTCTCATTACGAAGAAGGTCGAGGAGAGGCCGCGGCTACAAGAGGTGCAGGAGGCGCCGTGGTTTTGGTAAAGGGGTACGCGTATTCGTCTTGCTTCCGCCCGCGCCATTACACTTTCTGGTGGCAAGGCGGTTAGTTGTTGTCGCTCTGGCCGCCCAATGATTTCTTCGATTGTTTTTATTATCATCCCGCTGGTGCTTATCTTGCTCTTATGTGTCTCGTACTTTATGCGCGTGTACCTGTACCGCCGCCGGGCCTCGAGGGCGAACCGGCGGCAGCGGCAGCGGAACACGGACTCGCCGGAGGCGCTTCACGTTGGTGCGTCGCAGGGCGGGGAGGAGTCTCCGGAGGTGGCGAGCGCCGAGCAGGAGCTGCACTCGCCAGTGAGTAACCGACGGTCCCGGCTAGCCACCGCCGGTACCCCGCCGATCTCAAGGCGGACGGGCCACCAATCTGGCGCACAGCACGAAATGGTGTACTCGTTCAGTAACGTCAATGCGGAGGCCATTCCGGGCTACGTTCTCGCTGGGAACACCGACGACATCGACACCGCTGCCACCGCGCAGTACCCGGAGGCAACCCCTGTCTTCACCTCGCCGATGGAGGCCGTCGCCTACCAGGAGCGCCTGCGAGCCCACCAGAGAGAAAGGCGGGCGGAGCGCCGCGCCGCGCGTCGCGAACAGCGCCGCCGGCAGCGACAACTGGAGCGCGAGCGGCTGCAGGCCGGGGCGAGCGCCAGCCGCCGGCCCCTCGGGGTTGGCACGTCGCTCACGAGCCGCAGCGGCCTGCACCCATCTCGGCACCTCTCGCGCGGCACAACCGCTCTTTCGCAGGCCAATCGCTCCATGCTGCATTCGAACAATAATAGCACCACGTGGCACAGTGTGGTGAACGCCGGCGGGGAGGAGGAGGCGCTGTCGAGATCCAGCACCGACTCCGGCTACGTCTCCCTCGGCAGCAACGCCTCGGCGGACATGGACGATCCCCTGGAAGAGAGCGGTGCGACCCCGCAGGAATCCCTGAGTGCAAACCCCAAAGGGCTGAGCACCACGACCACGTCGCAGCTCGGCCGGCGCCGCCGCCACTACCACTATTCCCACTCCCTGTACATCAAGCCCCTCAAGCAGGACGGCTCCCGGGCGGTCGAGGACTCCGCTCTGGAGGATAACAACTGCTACGGGTGCGGCTCGGCGGCGTTTGAGGCCGGCGGGCTCGGCGCGGATCACCGCCCAGCGTCTCCGCGTGCCTTTGCGGAGGGCACCTGCTCCGCCTCGACGTCCTTCACGGAGGGGGCAGCGGCGACGGGCATCGCCGGCCTCGTTGGCGCAGGGCGCAGCAGCGGCAGCCGAAGCCTCTCCCTCGGCGGTGGCCCGCTCCACCCGGGGCTTCTGCAGGCAAGCGGGGTAGGCGGCGACCACCCCATGCTGGAGGTGGACGCCGAAACCGGCGAGCTCGTCTCCCCGCTTGCCCATGTCGATCACCTCGGCGGCAGCTACTTCAGCAGCAGCGCCGCACGCCAACCCCAGGTGCTCCAGGTGCCGTGTATCGTGCAGGAGGGGGTGCATCGCTCCGCCTCCCTGGGGCCCTCCGCCGCGGCGGATCCGTTATCCCAGCAGGCTATCGAGGCCCCCCGCCTCAGCAGCGCGTCCCACACTCGGCCTGGCGCCCACCCGCATCCCTCGCTGCCCTCAAGGAGGGCCTACCCGCACACCGCCGAGCTCGCCCCACAGAACACCCTGCCCCCCGAGGACCTCGGCTCTCCCTATGGCCCCGCCCCACACCCGCTAGAAGGCCCAATGGTAACGTACACCGCAGAGCGCGACACGGCGAATAGGGTGGAATCCCCAGTGCTGCCTGTCATTTGCCATGGCCTCGACGCGGGCGACGGGGTCCAGGCCCCGATGCCGTGGCCCTCGTCCTTTCCGACGCTCTCCCGGGGTACGCAGGCAGCACAGCGCGACGGGACGAGGCGGGCCGAGGAGCCGCAGCCGGCCACCACACTCCCAGAGTACGCGTCCGAGACGGGGGGCGGCCAGCTCCCGACTCACCGCCCCAGCACCACGATGCTGGGAAGCAGCGGCCGCCGTGGCCCCAAGGCGAACGATGGCACCGGCTCTGCCTCCTCCTTTGGGCAAGCTCGGCGGGCCGGCAGCGCCGGTCTCACCGGCAGTACCGACGGCACTAGCGACACCACCCGCGGCCGCAACGACAGCCTATCGCACAACTTACAGGTGAGTGACAGCCCTCTTCCTTCGGGCGTGCGGTGGCCTGCCTCGGCCGGCCCGCGCGCCCCCAGCACCACCCCTGCCGTGGCTGGCGGGATCCAGCTGGAGGACCCCATGTCTCCCGGCAGCCACAGCATCGCCTCCCCCGAGGGTAGCGCCGTCACCGCCTTCCCGCCGGGGGGCAGCCCGTCATCCCCCCCACCGCTCACACCGTGGATGGCAGTGCACACCTCTCCCCGACTCGAGGCCCCAGCCCCAGCCCCTGCGCTGACCGAGGAGCTCGCGTGGCCACAGCTGATCCAGCCGCGACGCCTGTCCTCCCTCACAGCCTGCTCCTCCTCCTCCTCCGGGTCCTCGAGCTCGCAGGATACGGCCCCGAATCCGAATGCCCACCACCACCCCTTCGGCGTCGTGGTGGGCCGAGCAGCAGCGAAGGAGAAGCAGGCCGGAGCGGCGCACCCCGAGGGGAAGCGCAGCAGTCCGACCAGCGAGACCACCAACGCGGGCTTCGACATTAGCTCCTACCCACTGCACCAGCACCCCAAGGCGACGATCCCGCCGCGGGACGTGGGGCCCATCACATCTCTGAAGGCGGAGAAGAGCGATGAGAACCCCAACCCGCTCTCCCCGTCCCGCCGCAGCCGCCCGCCCGCCGTCAGTCGGCGGCCCCAGCAGCAGCTGGTGCACACCGCCAGCGATATGCAGCGCCTCTCGGCCCGCAAGACGCTCTCAGGCCCTCGCCCGCTCTCCCCTTCCGGCAGTCTGGGGGCTCCGCAGAGCAGCAGTTTAGGCACCTCCCGGAATGCACTAGGTCACGGGCTGGAGGTGGAGGAGGCGTAGGATTAGGGGAGACCCCCTCCTCTGTATAGCGGGGCGCATCGGCGGATGGTCAAGGAGAGGGAAGCAGGTAGGTGGTGTAGTGTGGCGTTTCATTTGTTTCCTTTTCTTTTAGTTTTTGTACGGTTTGTGAGGTGTGATGAGATCCGAGACACAATGGATATCCGTGATGGTCAAGGGACGTCATGTGGGAACTACCACCACTACTACTACTGCTGGTGTTGCCATGCTCTTGTCGTCATGGTTTTGTTGGTACAGTTTGTTATCTGTTGATTTTTTAGTATAGTGCGTATGATCTCTGTACGACATCAAGTAGAATGCATTATTATTATTATTATTATTATTATTTTCTTTTATCATGATTATTTTTCAAGGAAGAACGAACTGCTGAGGAGCATATGGTGGGCTCTTTCTAGCCTCACCGTTGGATGACACAGAAGAACACTGTGAAGAAAATAAAGGAAAAAAAAGGAGCGCGTTGTTGAAGGAAATGAAATGCACCTCTTCATTGCCGCGCCAGAAATCAACTTCAGAACGAGAGAGAGTGAGAGTATTTATTTGTGATTGTATCTATCTATCTGTGTGTGAAGGTGTTATACGTTTCGCTGCTGGCGATGTTCGTGTTGGCCTACCTTTCACCTTTTGTGGGATGTGGGTAAGGGATTGATATTTCTTGGGCGGGTGTTGGTGGTGCTCCGTAGAGGTGTCGTGTGCCCATACGAGATAATATGTAGTGTATCACTCACATATTATTCTCTTCCGTGTGTGTCCGTCTTTTTTTTTTTTTTTCTTGATTTGTTTATTTGTTCGTTTGGTTGCTTTTCATTTTTGCTAGTATAAAAACTACGCAATGGGCTTGGCTACGACTCTCTGACATCCAGAAGAGACAATAGGCAGACACACATAAATTATATTCATGACAAAAAATAAAATAAACAGAGATGAGAGGAAAGGGGACGATAGGGGGATGTGAAGAGGCGATTCAAAGTTTGTTGTTTCAGACGTCCAAGTGAAGATGAATTGATTGCTCTTAAAAGAGGGCGACGCCTACTGCTGCGCTTCAGCCCGAACCAGGAATCCATAGTGCGTGGCGTGCGGCAAGTATGCTGTTCCCAATTTGGTTAATGAGGAAAAAAAATCCTCCTGTTGATCAGATGACCGCCGAAAGCAACACACACAAAAAAAATAATAATAATCATTTATCTTACACTTGTTGAAGCCGTCCAAGCAAACGTTGGAGGGCCACGGTTTTTCAAAGAGAGGGAGGTAATCTTCAGCGTTCTCGTCTGGTGCGGATTGACTGTTGGCGATGTTTATCTGGGTTATGCTGCACCTTCTTTTTCTCTTCGTTTTCTCTTCTTTTTCTCTTCTATCGCTTCTTTACGAATTCTTTATGGTCAATTTTGAAGGGTTCAACGCACTATCTCGGCCAGTTCTTGGTAAGGAGTGATAAGCCGGGTGGTGGATTCCGAGGAGTACTTTTCTGGCTACAAGAGTTGCATCAAAGAAAAAGTATATTAATTATTATAATTATTATTATAATTATTAAGTTCGCTGCTCTTAGGTGTGTCTGTCACAACCCGAAACAACAGAAGATAAGCTTCGTTTGATTCTTGTTTTGTTTTCTTTCACCTTGTTTTGTGCGTAGGCGTAGGGCATTTCCCTTTTCCATACACCCACCCACACCCACAGGAGCTATATTGATATTTATATAGTCGCCGCTGACATCCCACACGTTGATTACTGCGAAGGACAACCTACACACGCTGGCGCACAGTGGCTTATTCGCCTCTCTCCCCTCTTTGGGAAGCGGTTGCCTCCCCCTCCTGTTAGGGATCCTTCAACGTGCGTAGAATTAATTATTTTTTTATTATTTTTATTTTTATTTTTTAAATCGAATAATTTAGCTTCGATTGTCAATAATGGTCAATTCCAACGTGTTCTTTGTACTCTTTCTTGTGGCGGCGCTGCTCACCGGAGCGGGTGCGGCGCTCAAGTATTACCGCCGCCAGCAGAATTTGCGGACCATTCGCCGCGCACACCAACAAGAGGCGAATCGCTCGTTTGCTCTTCCGTCTAATATCGAGACCATCCTAGCGCGCTTGAGCCGCACCCATGCCGGTACGGTGGTGGACCCGATGCCCGGCTACGTCCTGCGCAACGAACAACCGCACTACTCTGACACCTTCGAGCCGCGGCGCGATCTGCGCGGCGAGGAGCGGGCGCCAGACGCGTCACCAGAAGACCCGGATCGGCGCGTCCTCATAACGCAGCGCCTGGATGAGCTAGACGCGGAAGAGCGCCGCCACCACACCTGGATGACCCGCTTCCCAGCCGCCCTCCCACCGCACGAGGGCGATGTGGCGTGGCGGCGTGCCCCAATGGGATACTGGATGGATGAGGAGCACCGCGGAGGCGACAGTAGCGCTGAAACCGACGCGGATGCGCAGAGCACAAGCAGCGATCTGCGTTATCACTACCGAGGGTACTACTGGGCGACAACCCCAACAGCTACCCCCTCCTCCTCCCCCGAGGTTTCCGACAACGAACTCGAGCACCAGCAGGCAACTGAATCCCACTCTCCCTTCGCGGATGAGCCGGAGCCGGGCCCGCAACAGCGCCGGGCCGGCGCCACGATTCCAAGTCGCTCGCAGAAGCGAAAGCGTCGCAGCCGACGAAGGCAATGTGCGGCAGTTCTGTACGGGTCCTCGTGGTACACCAGCTGCCCGCCGCCCCCTAACAGCGACCCCACAGAGGTCGTCTTCCACGAGCCATTTTGATGTAGGTAGTGGGGCACAGGAGGAGGGGGCGAGTGCTGCGCTGGTGCGTTTTTTAATCGCTCTCTTCGTTTTTTTTTTTGTATACCCAGCATCAGCGCACACATGAGAGATAGAATCCAGAAGCATAAATATATGCAAGCGTGGTGCCGAGAGATGAGCAATCACGTGGGTGAGCCTTCACCTTCGCCCAGCAGCTTTCGTGGTGAATACCCTAATGTCCCGCTGTCATGCGAGCAATAAGACTCATGGTCGCATACAACTATGAAACAGCACAAGTCAATAATACGAAAAAAATACACAAAAAAAGGTTGTTTATGATTCCCTCATCTCTTGCGTTGGGGAAGCAACTATTCGGCAAGGCAGCAAAGAAAGCCCTCCTATGCATGCTCTATACCCATGCTCTATCTAGCATGCTCTATCTATAGCATGCATAGGCCCGCACCGCATCGCATCCCAGTAGGTTGAGTCCCCCGCGCGGACCTGAAACCCTGAGTAGCTAGCCCAGAACAGCCCATCTCTTCTCCCCTCTTCCCTATACCAGAGCCGCTGTGAGGAGGGAGGTGCGCATGGAGCGGCGAGAGCTCTCACGTGCCTGCCCTGCTCTGTTGTGTGGTGCTCCCTGTTTGTGGCGTCTTATTTGTATGTGTATCCCACCACCATACGCCTCCTCTCATCGTAACAGCGGATCCCATCCCTCTGCTCCACCTCTGGTAGTAGACCCTATACCCAGAACCTTCAGCAGTCGATCTCGTCTGCTCTGGTACGTCCCCCTCCAGCCCCGTCTTCCATTACAATCTCTTTCTTTCCTATCCTATTGTCTTTTATAGGGATGTTGAATTGAGGAGGGAAGGGGGAGGGGGAGGAACGCAGAGCTTGTGGCAATGGCCCGCTTCGCCTGGGTGGACGGCAGATCCGGCCAGGCAAACAATCAGACGATGCCTCCTTTTATTTATATATGTATAGGAGTGTGTGATGCGCGGGGGAAGGAGAAAGGACCCACCCACACACACACTGCCCTCCTACTGCTTGCGGTAAGGGGGGGGGGGGGGGGGGGGGGACTTGTGTTATCGTGTCGCCCCTTTGCGTAATGCTGCTACCTGAAGGAAACCCATGTCCATGGTGCGGGAAACAAAAGTTTGACGGTTCTCTCTCTTTCATCCTCCTAGGGTGGAGGCCAGTGCGCTGCGAAGAGAACGGAAGGGTGTTCATCGTGTTGCCAAAAGCGTGATGAAGATTGGTGTGTCTCCCGCTGCTGCCAACATCTCTTCCTCTGGGTGGAAAGGATTCGTTCGTTTGGATGAGCTATTTTTGTGCTGGCAACACACTTTATTGTATTTCTGTTCTCCCACACCTATTTATTATTATTATTACTATTATTATTACTATTTATTGTGTGTGTGTGTGTGTGTGTGCCTGCTCAGCTTCTTTTTCTTATTCTGTTTTTGAGGTTTGGTCGTGTTTATCCATTGAGAAGGCGCACCGTACCACATCGAGGTGCTAGCACTGGTACAGCAGATTGCGACGGACCACAAAAAAAAAGGACTGAGAAGGACTAATTTGAACTGGCACATGTCGGGCAGAGGGATGCACCAAGTGCACAGATGCGTGGGGCTCCGTGCGATCACTGTATGCATGCTCTTTTCTTCATTATGTTCTTTCTCTTGGAACGCATATATGTAATGCAAGTGTTGTAGACGTAGGTGTTCGTTTTGTTTTGTTTGTGGAGTACCATTTATTTCTGTTTCTCGTCGTCGCATCTTTACTTTCTGCCGGTGTTTTCCCGACTAAGCTCTATTACAGAACAACACCCCTCCCGGATCTTTTAGTCGGATAGCAAACCAATTTCCTCTATAAGACCGTAGTTTTCTTTAGCTTTTTTCCCCTTTTTTTGTTGTTTGTGTGCGTTTGTGCATATAAATATATATATTTATCTCTGTTCGCGCTGCCGTTGTCCCGCACGTCACGGAAAATCAAGTGGTGGCATACGCGACGCCGTTCCACAATAACAAATACTAGTAACAAAAAAGGGAGAGAGAAGGAGAGATAAAAAATTAGAGAGAGAGAGAGACCTATACCCGTATGAGTGCCCCTGGATCGTCCCCCTTCTTCGCTATATACTCCTCTCCTGATACGACGCACCAGGCGGGCAGCACCTCGTCCATCACCGACCCCCAGCAGCAGCAGCACCGGAACTCCTCGCCCTCCAACGGCAGCACCGGCGGCAATAACAGCTTCGTCACCGTCAGCTTTGCGCGCAGCGTTACATCGCCCCTCCCGTCCCTCCAGCGCACCACCACTGGCACCGGGGCCACAAGCCTCAGGCCCTCCGATACAAATCAGGCCCATAGTGTTCTCCCGCCAACCCGGCCTGCGCCGCTAGAGCTCCCACCCCCGGCAGCTCAAAGCCGTCAGACCCCAGCGGTCGTACCTCAGCTGGACATCGCTCGTGGCACCACCGCCTACCTGGAAGACGCCTCGCAGCAGCCCCTCCTCTTAGAACCTGGAACCAACCCCTTCTCCGACCCCTCCGCCTCCCACAGCTCGCCGCAGTCCTCCGCCGAAGGAAATATTACGCCCGGCCCGACAGAGGCGGATCACTGGGTTGTCTTTGACCAGCCCCTGGAGAGCGGGCCCATTGATCGAGTCGCTGGCGCCGCTGTCGGTTCCGACGCCCTTCACAACCCGCTGAGTGCGTCGCTGTCCCGGCACCCCGGCGTGTCGAGCGCCTCCAGCACCGTCACCAGCGCCCACCCTCTTGCCAGCACCAGCACGCTGCGCATGGCAAATCACCAGCTCGGGGACCTCTCCGCTCGTGAATCTCGCAGCCCACAGGACGACCCGCACGGGGCGACGCTCGTTCACCGGGAATCCCAGTCCTTACAGAGCATGCGGGCGAACTCCCCGATGTCGGAGGAGCTTTCGCCGCCAAAAGTCAGCGCCATCACGTCAGACGCCGCGGCCAACGCTCAGCGCATCCGCCACACAACCTTTGTGGAAGACGAGGAGCACCGCAAGAAGCACGCGGCGGAAGAGGCCGCAAACAATCCGTCGCCACCGCCCCACAAGGAGAAGAGTCCGGCCCCCCACCGAGCCAGCACCGCTTTCCAGTGCCAGAGTCCATCCACCGGGGTGTACCCGTCGTCTCTGCCCGTCTCGCCGTACCACAGCGAAGACGGCACGGGGCGCCCTGGGGAGGAGTATGACGACACCAACGCACCGACCACTGCACATCGGCGCCGGCTCGGGACGGCCGGGACCGGCGCCTTCACAGCGGCCGGGCGGGGCGGGCGAAAGAAGCGTCAGCGCATTAAAAAACACGCGGTCAAAATACATGCGTACGCGACCCCGCCCAACGCCTACTACCCCTCTCACCCACCGGACTGCGAGCACATATTCAGCTCGATACCGGAGGATCTCCACACGACGTCGGGCGGGTGTGGGGGGTCCCCGGTGCAGGCGGGACGGCGTTCTGACGAGCGGCACCCGTCGGTGTCGTACCAGCAGCTCACGCTGGGCATCCCCTCGCCGCAGACACCGCAGTTTCCTTCGCCCGCCGCCTCCCCCCTCGGTGTCTCCAGTAGCGCGCGGGGGCCGCGCGGGTGGCCAAATAACACCGAAAGGGCCTCTCTAAACCTTCGCAACGGCTCGATGGCGAATAACAGCATTTTTTTCAACAATATGTCCTTCTTCCGAAACGCGGCCCAACGCGGTCCCGGCTGGGGCCTCGACAACGACGAGTCGATCAACTACTCCTTCATCTCCGACGGCAGGGGCGGCCGCGTGCCCACCCGCGGCACCACAGGAACGGGCGTCGATCAGAATCCGTGGAATCAGAACGTCATTATCCGCCCGCCGCGCTACGACGGGCGCCGCCTGGAGGCGCAGCGGTACTCGCTGCCCCCGTGCCCCCCCTATCGCATCCCCCTGTACGATCAGGCTGTCTTCAAGTATGTCTTCGATTCCCTCTACGCCAATCACCTCACGCTGATGCAGGTGCTGTTTCTGCTGCAGGCGGTTGCAATGTTCGCCCTCAATCTTGCCATGACCGTGGTCAACGTAATGTTCGCCGTGTCCCTCGCGGAGGAGATCTCCCGCTGGATCGTGGTGGCCGCCTCAGTGTGCTTTATCCTCGAGTTTGCCGTTGCGGCGCTCTGTCTCGTGTTGCTCGTGGTGGTCATGGCAGAGGCGGTTATATTCAACAACATCGGCACAAGTCTGGCGCACGATATTTCATTGCTGGTGACCCTCGGCGGGACCTTCTCCGTGCTGCGCCTCACCGGCCTCGCCACGCCACTCTTCGCCCTTCGCCGCATTGTTCCGCTGTTTCAACGAGCTGTGACCAGCTTCGACTATTTTGTGGGGGTGCTGGCAGTTATTTTTTGGATTTTTATTATGTTCGCCACGTTTGTGGTGCTGATCGCCAAGATGTCGCAGATCTACTTCGCCCTAGTGCTTCCGGTCACAAGCTGGTCCATCATGCAATACGTGAGGCTCGTCGGTCTCTGTGTCAATCTCTCACGTGTAGACGATTCGTACTTCAAGGAAATGAGTGTTCTGCTGGACGCCTGCCACCGGCACTACGCATTCCCCGGAGAGGCAGAAGAAGCCCACCCGTATGAGCGGCCCTGCCTTGTCAGCCGCATACGAATCAAACTCCACATTCCTATGTACATGTACTTCACGCTCTTCGATACCATCTACAACTTCCATTGGCGTAGCAAGTACGAGCGGGAGGGCCTTATTCTCCAACTGCGGCGCCAGGAAATGGACCGCTTGGCGAAGTTAAAGGCGGAGGAAGAGGAGAAGAACGGCAGCCCCAGCCCGAACCCGACCCCGAACCCCCGCGACGGGACGGGGCGGCCTGCCGGGGCGGAGGACGAACAATTCAACAGTACGATGAACGACGCCGCCGTGCAGATGAGGGAGCGGGCGGTGGTCGCCGCAGAAGAAAACGCAAAGGAGGATGAGAAGCTCCTTCAGGGTGGCAAGAAGTACCGCAAGACTCGACTCTCCCGGGCGAAGCGGCTGTGGCTGATGTTCAATTATCTAGCCTTCATTTTCGAGGTGGACCCCGTTCAGCTTCGGCGTTACCTTCAAATGGTACAATCCCCGCTCCCCTTCTACCAGCTCGGCCGCGAGAGCTTTCTGAAGAGCTTTCAAGAAGGGGACCTGGTGGGGATGAATACGGCCGTGCGGAACAGCGAGCCGCAGAGTGCCACCACAGCACTCTACGCCAAAGCCAACCCAAAGCAGTTCTTCACTTCCTTCACCTGCGATGATGGCCGACACCTGTGGGACACAAACAAGTGTATAGAGCAGTGGAACCAGAAGGACCTCGCCCGCACCGAAGAGATGATTCAGTGTTTAAAACTTGCAGAGCGCTTTAAGCGATAGGCGGTGGAATAAGCCCTTTTCTGCTATTCCTATGCGGACATGCATAACTATTGGCCGCTGCTCCCGCCTACCCCCTCTCAAGGCAGGGAAACAAAAGACTGGCAAGGGTGCATCTCTCTGTAGTGCCATCACCAACCGGATGGCATGCGCCACCATTTCTCTTTTACAGCCCAATGATATGTGACAACTCCTTTGAGCAACTCCTTCAAGTATGGATGTCTGACGATGAAGGCGTTCCGTTTCCGTTTCTGTAGAGCCCCTCATCTATCAACAAACAACACACCCACACAATAGATGCACAGAGAAATAAACTAAATCAGCAAACCAGTGTCGTAGTGTATGTCAAAGGTCTTCTCTCTCTCCACTCTCATGGTTTCTCCTCTTATGTTGATGTTAATGTCGTTCTTCCTTGTGAAGAATTGCTCCGACTGTTCTGATACACATCTTCGATTCATTCGTTTTGGTTTGTTTGGATTACTCATCCATCACCGTTCCTTTCGCCGCGGCATCCTCCATCTGCTTTGTTAACTCTTCTCAGACGTCACCAGACCAGTATAGTGTTCACTAATTGCTATAGGTATTGCTATAGGTATTCAGTAAGTAAAACGCTCCACCAGAGACGAGAAGGTTCACGATTTAGAAACGAAGAAATTCTTGTCCACACTGGTAGTGCTGCTTTGTGGGGGTACGGGCAATCTACAATATTACTCTTCTTATTATCTTTTGATTTTTAGCGTTGTATATACCCGTCCATCGGTTGCGGTTAACCACCCACCCTGCGCCCCACCAAGTAAAAGGATAGAGTGAAGCTTCGGAGGCCATAGAGCTACTGCCCACTTCCATCTAGAGGTCTTTTCCTGTTCATAACCATCCCCTTCTTTCTTTTTTTTTTGTACTCGTTTTTAATATCTTATTATTGTTATTATTATTATTATTATTATTATTATTATTATTTTATTAAGTGTTGTCGGTTTTAGTGTGTCAATTAGTTGATATTACTAGTTATATATATATATTATTTGATTGCTCCGTCGCGTCCCGGTACCAAGCTTATTCGCCATGGCGCTGCATATGAACCCCGCTCGGATTGCCGAGCTCAACATTGGGTGCCCCCTGAGTAGGCCCGAGGAGGCGTTCCTCCCGTATGACGCCGCTGCCGGGGAGATCCCTGTCGTGAACCCAAAGTACACCGCTACTCTGGAGGATTTGTACGGCATTCTGACCAGGGGCATATGCGGTCATCAGAACGCACCCGGTGGGGCTGGTTGCCGCGGCCTTGGCATGGACTTCAGCATCGTAGTGGACCTTCTCCCTGCCTTTTACTGGTTCGTTTTCTTTGTTGTGATTCGCTACCTCGCCCGCATTCCCTTGGTCCGCCTCGGGTATGCGATGGGTGTCGGCTCAAAGCACGACCCCCGCGATCCCAACAAGCCTCCCCTCTATCGCAAAAACTCCAAGACGCAGCAGTCCGAGTTGAACATCTCCGACGCGAGGTACCAGCGCATTCTTAAGTTTCAGAACCAACTCTGGCTCACTCTTTTCTATGTGGGCAGTTCCGTGTTTGGGTATCAGTGTCAGAAGAATAAGCCCTGGTTCACGTTCCCCGTGAACAAGGTGTCTGCGGTGTACTACCATCTGCCAGCCCCGTACAACCCTCCGCCAGAGATCGTCTTCTACTACTGTTACGGATTCGGCTTCTACGCCTCGGAACTCTTTTCCCTGCTCTTCATTGAGAAGCACATGAAGCGCGTGGATTTCCTGGAGTACTTCTTCCACCACATCACGACACTCGCCCTTATCTTCTTCTCCCACGTCGGTTGGTTCCACCGTTTCGGCGGTTATACGCTTTTCATTCACGACGCCTCTGACATTTGCCTCTCCCTCTCCAAGTCCGTGCATTACGTGGTGCAATCCGATGAGAAGCGGCATAAGAAGTTCGACCAGCTGGAACAACTGAAGCTCAAGCGCAATCCCGCGTACAAGGTCCAGCCCTATAGCCCATCCTTTGCTTTTCGGTACGTCTGGACCGACTCGCTCGTCTACGCCTTCATGTTCCTCTTTATCACTCTCTTCTTTTACTTCCGCTGGTTGTGCCTTCCCAGCATGTTCCTTGCTTCCGGATGGTTGGGGGTTCGCCTCTTTCTAGGTAACTTCAACGTGTGGATGCTCGTGGTCCTGCTCAACGGCGTCCTTCAGGGTCTGCACATCTATTGGGGCATTCTGATCATTGTGATGGTCTACAACCTCCTCCGTGGCGAGGAGCGAAAGGATATCCGCTCCGATGACGACGAAAGCGAAGATGAATTCGCGGAGGAAGAGGAAGCGGGCGGCACCGACGAGGCCGAGAAGGATCTCGATAAGGTGCTGGCCGCCGGCAGTAGGAAAAGGCGCGCCAAGAAAGAAAATTAACTGGAAAAGGCCAATGCAGAACACAACGAAGAAAGAGGGAGGAAGAGAGAAGGCCGAATCACAGGAAAGACATGCGAGGATCCGTCTGCGCCTATTGGCACGGCAACGCCAAGGAATGGAGAGGTTTCTGATCTTTTTTTTCTCGCTGCAGTGTCACCGCGTCTTTTCATGAGTTGTTGTTCTTTTCCTGCCTTACGTATAGAGCAAAACCCAGTGATGCTTATGACTCCAGTACTGCATAGGTTGCACTATCTGTGGTAGAAGTTCAAACGGACACACATTCCGCTAAGGGAAAGAGATAGAGAGAGAAAGGTCCCGCGTATCGCACGCACTCTCACCCGCACAATGGCGTCCGTGTAGAAAGGGAAGATCAGTGCCTCTTTTTTTTTTCTTTCTGTATGTCTATAGTTTCACTTCCCTTTTCTTTTTTCCTCCTTTTGTTCGCTTCCTTCTTAAAAAAAAATGAACAAAAAAATTCTTTGCTGTACACGCGACTGATGAGCTTCCCATGCATTGTTGTGTGGCAACTCGAGCGAATGATGTGCTAGGCGGAAATGATGAATAGGACTCTGCCCCCCCCCCTCCATTTCACATTCTATGCCGCTACACTTTCGGTACCGTATTTTGAGGTGTTCGAGCGGTTGACCGAAGATATCAACTGTTAGTGGCAACTCATACGGCATATAAAACAAAATAAACTAAAAAGAGAGATCAAAAGGATAATTTTAAAATATGGGATGTGATATGTTACATTCAGCGCTCGCTGTTTGTTGCTGTTTTTCAGTCGGATGCATACTTTCCCTTCACTTCTCCCTCTTCGTGTTTCTTTTTTCTCTGATGCCGGCGGTGCAGTAAAACTCTACTGCTACTCCGCCGGCTGAAGGAGAAAGTCAGTTGTTCGCTTTGAAAAATTGACACCATTAGGTTTAATATATATATATATATATATAGAGAGAGAGAGAGAGTTAGTTATATTTGTGTAGTTCTCGTGTCTAATCCTGTTGTTGTCGGCATTGGCTGGGATTTCTTTACCCGTCATCTGGGTGTTCTCAGGAGACACAACTTCACCATAGTTTTGTTTTGTTTTGTGTGTGAGTGTGCGGGTCTGTTGGAGGGGAGGAGGACTCCCAATTATTATCAATATTATTTGGTTATTAATTGTTGTTTAGACGGGAGTTTGGCTATTTTTTAGTACTTCTGCGCTCCTTCTTTTATCCCACCTCTGTTTCGCTCCCTTACTTCGATTTAAATAGTTACATCTATTCATTTTCTGGAGTTTTATCTGCAGGGTACCCCGTTTCTGTTGCCCTGACCTTGTCCCCATCCCCTGGGCTTCCGTACCTCTCGAGTTCGAGGCCAGGTATACACATCACGGGCATTATGATCCCCGTTGTGCTCGACTCCAATGCGGCCTCGGGCTGTACCTGGTGGCAGGCGATGTGGGAGGGTGTATCCGCCAGCGCCGCCGTCGCCGCGGCTCAGCAGTCCATTTTGAACAACCGCAGCAACAAAAGTATCAACACACGGATAAAGAAGGAGCCGATTCAGTTCCCCCCGTCTGTCGTGGCTATTTATGAGCAATTCGAGCAGGCGCAGCGGGCGGAGGAAGTACTTCTGGAGTACCAAGATGCTGCCGCACTCGCGAGGCGGCAGGCCGGCGCTGCTCGGCAGGACGACTCCCACGAGAACAAGAGTGACCCACGCCCAGCAACGTATCTGGAGGACGCCGCACCCGAGGAGGAGGGGCAGCACAGGCTATCCTCCATAGACGCGGCGGGCATTCGTCTCCTGGTGGAAGACTACTCGACCACTCTGTGCCGCTGCGGCAGACAACACGCCGACCACCCACCCCTGCCCGCCTGCGACGACGACGGCGATACAGAGGGAACGAATGCTGGGCTCAGCGGGACGAACACCAACACCAGCCGCCAGCACCACAGCGCCCACCGGCCCGATCCCGATCCCAGCACACAGAGCGCTGGCGACACAAAGAACAGCCCATCGCAGTCCACCCGCGACGAAGAAGACAACTTCCTCTAGCCGCTCCGCGAGCGCGCTTCACTTGGCTGGCCAGCGGCGCGGCGTCTCACGTGTGGCGCTCTCTGCGCACGAGAAGGTGCCGGCCGGGAGCCAGCCCCCAGGCCCCTCCGCCGCCCCACCGCACGGCGCCATGAAGAAGCGCGAGCGTCACCGGCCGCAGCCCATTCCCCTGCCGCCTCGCGCCACGGCGGAGCTCACCCCCCTAGACGATATCAATTTCAACCTCCTCCACCCCCCGGGCTCGGTCCCAGTGCGCCGCCGCTCGCCGCAGCCCCCCCCTCCCCACCAAGCCAGCCCCCCCCGCCCTAGCGCTACGCTGCCAGTGAGCGGGACCGCCAGCCCGGACGGCCTCATGCCGGTCTCGGCGCAGTCCTCCCCCATCCTCAGCCCGTGGACCTCGCCGCACCGCTCCGTGTCCCCGATGGCCTCCGCCTCGCCGGTGGGCTCGCAGCGGGCGAGCCCCGCCCCGCCCCCCGCCCCGTCTCCGGGCATCCTCCCCCTGTTCGGCGCCCGGCCGGCCCCCGCCTCCCGCCACCACTCCCCCAAGCGCAGCATCCGACGCCTGCCGTCAGCGCACACCAACGGTGGCACGGCGATGGAGAGGGCCTCCCGCGGGGCATTCAACCAAAAAGCTGGACGAGCGCCGCGTGCAGCTGATCGGCTCCCCTTTCGGCGCTGTTGCCACTGCCACCTACAGCTCCGCGGTGGCCTGCCAGGTCTTCGCGGTATCGTCATTGCTGGCGGAGGGGCAACCGTTGCCGCCCAACTCCGCGCCCCTCCTGGCGCCCATGCAGCAGCAGCCCTCGGTCGGCTCCAGCTCCTCCGTTCATGTCGCATCCCCGAAGCCGGCGCTCCGTGAAGTGTCCCCGCAGTTCAGTGGCCTCAGCAGCAACAACCAGAAGGGGAGTCAGCGAGCCATCACGGCCTCTCCGCAGACGGCGCCCCGGTCCAGCAGCGGGCAGGAGCACCCGCCGCGGCTTCGCCTCCAGATCCCGGCGTCTCCCACCTCCCCCTTCAATTCCCCCATGGGTCCCTCCTCCCCGCGCCAGATTCTGCAGTCCGGCAGTCCGCGCGCAGCGGACCTCCCCGAGGGGGAGACCATCTTTGTCACCGTCCCGCTGCCGATGACCTCCGTTGAGCTCGCGGAGCCGCAGCAGTCGTCGCCGGTATCCCGCCTCTTTGCTTTTCATAGCCCTACCAACACCAACACCAGCACCGCCGATGCCGATGCCGACTCCCGATCACGCTCCAGGCGCGACGAGCGGCGCTCCAGTGAAAGCCGCAGCCAGCGGCACGGAAGCAGGACCGCGACCTCCCTGTTCCGATCGCTGTTGTCCCACAAGAGCCGCACCTCCGGCTATAGCACGACCATCACGCAGAGCCACCTCCCTGTGCTGCCCAGGCACGCCGTGCTCGAGCTGAACGTCGATCAGCCCAAGTGGGACCTGCAGCTCCGCCGTCTCACGCAGAAGTTCTTCAAGCGGCAGATGAAGTGCCCATTCGCCCCGGTCCGCATCGAGCTCGAAGACGAGGAGGACCAGCGGCTCTGTACCATCGGCTGTGAGGGGGAGCAGTACGTCCGCAACGTGCTGCGGCTGCGGCGAATGCAGCTGGAGCGCGACGCCAACAATCGCGCCGCCAACGCCAACGTGGTGGACCCGGAGAGCGGCACCGTGATGGGGGAGGTCGTCGTCCTGCCCCTCGCCCACGCCGCGCCGCCGGGCAGCGAGGGCATGGAGCGCCAACAGATCATCCGCTACGCGGTGAACGGGTTCCAGGCGGAGGATGGCCGCCACGATGCGCTGCAGCCCTGCTGGTGGGGGACGTCACGAGAGGAGCAGGCGGCCGCGCAAGAACAGGCGTCGCTCTCGCTCGCTTCGCCGTGCGGCAGCCCCTATGCGCCGTTTCCCCATCTTCTCTTCCCGCCCGGGCCATCCGAGGAGCCGAAGCTGGGCTACGATGAGCTCGCACGGCACGAGGTGCTCCTGAGCCCGGAGATGCGCCGCGCTCGGCGGTTCCAGCACCCCAGGGAGCACTACCAGTTCTACAAGGTCCAGCAGCAGATCCGCCGGCTGGAGCGCCGGCAGCAGAAGGCCGCCGCTGCAGCCGCGCAGCTGGAAGCCTCCCCAGCCGAGGTCGGCTCGCCGGGCGGGGGCGGGGGCGGGCGGCACCACACGCCACGCCGCCGGAGCCCCTGCCACAGCAGTCCCCGCGCCATCTCGCGGATGCCCAGCGGCGGCGCCAGCAGCGCCTCCTACGCCACGGCCTTCCCGAACCTACGCAGCCCCGCGGGGAGCATGCCGGGCACCCCCTCCTTTGGCCGCAGCCCAATGACGCCAGCCAGCAGCGCCTTTCCCACCTCCCGCGGAGGCCCCGCCGGCTGTCCCGTCCAGCCCGCCGGCCCCTCCCCACCCACACGGCACCAGCACCACCGCCCGCAGCGCAACAGCTACCGCACGGGAGCGTTCGGCTCACCGCGCTCGCAGGTCAGTAGCGCCCCGGAGGCCTCCATGGATGGTACTACCGTTGTCAGTACGACCAACGATGCCATGGAAGACGTCCCGGAGAGCGCCCTTCAGCGCCCGTCCAGCTCGCCGCACGGCCTGGGGTCTGCGTCCTCCGCCTCCCTGCCGAGTGCGTCGCCCACCTCCGTCCACAGCTGCGGCAACGCACCGGACTACCGCCGCGCCACCACCCCCGAGCTCTACGGCTCCCCCGTGCCGTACACACGTCGCCGGCGCGGCGACCACGATGACGACGTTTTTGTTGTGCTGAACTCGGCCGATGCGGCTGCTACGCTCTGCGCAGCCGTGCCGCCCGGGACGCCTACCACGGTCCTGGGGCCGGTGTGGTGCGGCGCGGCGGCCTCGCCGAGGGGAATTCATCACATCGCCGATTTGATCCTTCCGAGCAACAGCGGGCCGAGTTCGCCAGGCGACTGCTCCACCTCGCAGCGCCTCCAGCACTCCTTCCGCAGCCTCCGCGCCGGGCCGGGGGTCGCCGCCCACATGCCACCCTCATCCTCCGCCGCCGGTGACGACGACGGGCGACCGCTCTACGCCGAAGTCACGGCAGCGGGCATCAGTTGCACAACGAGCGCGGTGGAGCTCATGATGGCCTCCACCGGCGCCCCCCGCGATCGCCTCAGCGTCCCCCCAGACGACTTCCACAGCGGCTCTGCCCCGGGCACGGCGAGCCAGTCCTGCGTCACGAATCCATACAAGTCGAAGACCGCCCACCCCGGCCCCCTTCGGCCGGGCACGGCGACGAGGTTCTCTCTCTCCCTCGCCTCCGCCTCGCTCGCCTCCACCGTGGTCCCACCGCTGGGCGCCGAGGACACAGTCGCGTCGCTGTCCGCCTCCGCCTCCGCCACCGCCGCCCACCCGCAGCGGAACAACGACGAGCTCCCCGTACCCCTACCCCGGCACAGCCCGCGGTGGGCGGAAAGCGATATCGTCGTCCCCGCGCTGCCCGCACCGGAGACACCGCCGTCGCAGCGGCCGTCGCACTTTATTCGCCAGGCGCTGCTCTCCGCCACCGACCCGAGCCTGAAGGGTGATGGGGACTGCGACGAGCACCTCGGCCTCCATCCGCCCGAACCCCGTTGAGGAAGCATGGCGCACTTACGCAATGGCCCCGGCGGCCTCAGTGAGACGGCGGCGAGTAGTGCCAAGAACACAAGTGCCACAGCAGGGGACGCCATCACAAATTTTACGGGAGGGGCCGGCGGCCCCGACGCTCCGCCAACTGAATCGCATGAGACATAAGAGCGAGGTCTATTCAGTTGTTATGTTTATGTTTGTGTGTCGTTGAAGGCAATGATGATCGTTTCAGACGTTCTGTCTTGCACCTTTCGTCGTTAGTTCTGTAGAGTCTGTTGGCGGAAAGGCTCTGTGTGTGGGGTCCGCCGCATGGTCTCGGGTCGAGTACGTTGTTTTACATGATGAGTGGTGAAGTTCATCTTGTTGTTGTTTCTATTAATTTTATCTGTGTATATTTATGTTCGTTTGTGTCTCATTGGCCAAGAAAAAAAAAAAAAACATCTCTTTTATTTTTTTCCTTTCTTTTTCTTTTTTTTCTTTTTCAGGCGGGCACGTTTACGCGTCTTCGGTTCGGTTTGGCCATGCTGTTTACTTTCCTTTTGGTTTCTTCGCAGGCAGAAGAATGTATGCAGGCGCCTTTGAGCGCCACTTTGTCGTAACAGCAAGCACAGAGTCCTCTTCTTTGGCTCCTACGCTAATATATTTCCTTTCTTTTTATTATTATTATGATTAGTTGTTTGTGGTTAGCTGTCATTCTTTCCTTACGCTGTTCCTTACGATTATTACCCCCAAAACGCAGCTTTTCATCTCTTCATTTTTATTATTATTATCATTTATTATTATTATTATTATTATTATTATTGTTATTATTATTATTGGCTTTTCTGTTCAAGAAGTGTGGGGAGTGTCTCCAGTCCTCAGACCATTTGACGTCGCTTCCGCGCTGTTTTACTTACTAGTTGTATAGTATCGGATTGGCACAAGCTGGCACGAAAGGTCTTTTACTTTTAATACAAATGTATACACTAGATATTGTTGTCCAAGTTGTACGGTAGGCTAGAAGATTCGGGTAGTCCCACATCCAAATACTATTTATCCGCAGCGGTTTGGGCTTCATGGCCCCCTGGTACCAAATTTGGGCAGGGTGAAGTGTGTCGTAGGAGAGTGAAACGATAAAAGGGTGGAAGGGAACGCTGCAGCGCAGTCGTCACGCCTCTCCCAGGCCTGTGTCTCCTCTCTTTCACGTTTGTGTTTGCTGCTCCCACGTGCTGCGACACAATCATTTAATTTATTTTCTGAGTACTACTATTGTGTAGTTCCCATGCTCTATTCAATGAGCTACACGATTGGCGAGTAAGAATTAATATATATGTATTCGAGAAACAATTTTTTTTCCTTTTTTTTTTTCCTGTTTATACCTCCTCATGCAACCATTCCACTCCTTCTTTATTACTCTCCTACATCAGAGATTTATGTATGAGCTCGTTAATGTTTCGTTGTTTTGTTTTTGTTTATTATTTTATTATGATAATTTATTTATTTTTTTCTTAATTCTATTCGATTGTTCTTTATGTCACCAGAGACACTGCCCTGGATTATATATTTATGAAGTATATATATATAGATAGATAGATAGATAGCGAGAGAGACTTCATATTCTTCAGTAGCTGCGCGCGGTTCTTCTTGGTCGCGATGAGCTTGCTGCTTCGGGTGTTGTCGAGGTGGAAAAGAGAAGGGAAGGAGAGAAATGTTCGTTCAGCGCAAGACAACAGCAGCGGCGCTGTGTCATCCCGTCGAATTATATCTTCATGACTTCTCACCCCAAACAGGTATGGCACTGACACACAACGGAAAAGTACGATAATAATAATAATAACAAACAGGATGCTCTGCTCTCAGCACCAGCCGTATCTAGCTCGGTCATGCCACACACACACACACTTCTACTTTTTCTTTATTATTTTTTTTTATATTATATATACATTTGTTTCTTTTTTTGTTGTTGTTGTTTCTTTGTTTGTTTGTTTGTTTTCTGATTTATTATTATTATTATTTTTTATTTTTTAGGCACTATTTTCTGTTGTTTTTGTTGTTGTTGCGACCGTTCCTGTTAGAAATAAGCGATCCTCCTCCTCTTATGCTTCTCGCAGTGAATGGATTGATGTCTCAACGTACTTTCTAGAAGGCGGAGAGCGGCACCGCCATCTTTTACGGTCTTTCCTACTCCGGATCACGTCACCCACTAAGACTGCGTTAGGGGGGCTCAGTCACCCACAGGAACTGCGTTAGGGGGGGCTCAGTCACTGGCTCATGGCTCACGTCGCCTTTAGATCACCTTAAGAAGCGCTCCGCATTGTAGCGGCCCATCCCTCATGTACTCCAACATTCTCATAGTTTAATGAATCTTTAACAGAAAAGTAAGGTATGTACTGAGATGCCAGGCATGAAGCTCTCTTGAACGGGATGAACACGCTGCAGGCAATCATCTCTGGCTCATTTTTGTCTACACCTTTTCGCTTTTTAAAAAAATCTTCTTTTTGTTGTTGTTGGTCTTTTTCTTTAACGTTGCGGTGATCTGTGATAGTTGTTTTCTTTCTTTATCCTTTCCCGCTCCGCCTCTCGCTCAGAATGGCTCCCAAACACGTGGATCCCACCTCGGCCGCCCCAAAACTTATCTCCCGCGATGCGGACGAGCAGCTCAGCACGGACGGCGACTCGGTGGACCTCGCCGAACTCATGGCGAGCATGCCGCTGCAGGAGCGCCGCTGCGTGTATGCCCTGAAGCACTACTACACCAAGACGAAGGAGGTCCGTCGCAATCTCCACACTGAACTCGCGGCGCTGGAGAAGGAGAAGGGTGATCGGCTCCAGGAACTTCATAAGAAGCGCCTGGCGATCATCAGCGGCGAGCGCGAAGTCACGGAGGAGGACATTAAGGGCCTTCCCCCTCTCGTCAAGACCGACGAGAGGCCGGCTGAGGAAAAGAAGGGCGTCAAGACGGCGTCGCCCAGCGATGAGGCGAGGAAGCAGCAACTCCTTGCCGCCGCCCAGTCTGCCGCCGGCGGTATTCCAGCGTTCTGGCTCAGCTGTCTGAGTCACCACGACGCCCTCTCAGCCCTCATTACGGAGAAGGATCGCCCGATCCTCCAGACCATCACGAACATCGCTACCAGCTACATCAACGACAGCCCTATGGATGGCGTTCGGATTCATTTCTACTTTTCCGAGACCGTGCCTACCGCTAAGGGCGAGACAGCGCCCAATCCGTACCTTGATGCCACGCAGGGGCCGTTGACCATCGCTTTCAAGATGGAACTGGACGAAGACAGTGATGAGCGCGTGGTGTCAAGCGTGGAGGGCTGTGATATCCCGTGGCGCTCCGACGCCGTCAACCCCACCGTCGTGATCAAGAAGCGCAAGCAGCGCAACAAGAACACCAAGGAGATGCGTGTGGTGGAGCGCGCGGAGCCGTGCGAGTCCTTCTTCAACATCTTCAAGTCCATCAAGGTCCCCGGCGACGAGGAGGATGACGAGAACGAGGACGAGGATCTCTTTGATATGATGGACATGAACATCGAGGCGGGCCAGGCGATCATCGATGAAATTGTTCCCAAGGCGGCGTTTTACTACAGCGGCCGGTCGGTAGATAAGATTGCTGAGGAGCTTCTGAACTCGCTCGGCATGGGCAACTGGAACGGCGAGGAGGACGAGGAGGAGGAGAGCGAGGAGGAAGACGACCAGGCGCCACGAGGAAACTTCAAGGCCATGCTCAACAATGGTATGGGTGGTGCAAATCGGAAAGCTGGCCAGGCACCCCAGCAGCAGCAGCAGCAGGATTGCAAGCAGCAGTAGGAGTTTTTTAGGTGGCCTTTCCAACTGGCCATCTCTTTTGCTACCCTTTTCATTCCATTAACTCTCCTCCACTAAACAACAAAAAAAAGAAGCAATACGGGTGCTCTAGACATCATCCATCGTGCAATCTTCGCCTCCCAAACAGGATATCTCTAAGCTAGTGATGAAGCGTGGTGACAGTTGTTGGTTTTGTCTGTCTTCGGGATAGGATGGTGTGTCTGCTTCTGTACGTCAATTAACCATTACTTTTTTTTTAAGATTTTATAAGATAAGGTTGTTATGCCGTTTTTCTTTTGTTTTGTTGTTTTCATTCCTTCTTTCCTTTGACATTTGCTTGGTAGTTTACTCCCTGTTTTAGATCCATATCCGACGGGTTCTTCGAGGTCTGTTTTCTGTTTCCATGCATTTGTTATGAAGAAGACGGTGAAGGTGAAACTGCGAACGCTTCTTTAAATCAACGAAGAATAACACCAGAGCAGGGCCGAGATATCTATGCGTGCCGGTCATTCAGTTTGCGTGTGGGCTAAAAGCAGGTTCATGCCTCATTCGGCATTTTCGCTCTTGATGTTTGAGTACGATCCCCTTCGCTTCTTTTTATCCCCCATGTTTCGTTGTTTGTTGTAGTCGGTCCCCACCGAAGTTTTACTCTTTTTTTTTTTTTCTTGTTAGCTCGTTTGTTTTTCTCTTCGTGATTTTTTTGTTTGGTTTTCCCCCCATTTTATTATTGATAGTTGAGTCAGTCAAACATAGACGACGAAGGGTTGGTGTATTCGCCATCCTTGGTTGGTAGTTCTTTTTTTTGTGGGCCCAGATACACAAGCCTTTGAGGTTAAGTTTTATAATATCACCAGGAGATTATTTTATATTTTTCATTCTTCACCATCTACTTTATATCATTGTTTCTTTTTGTTTTGCTGTTGTTTGCTCAAACACACAGTGTCTCTCTTCAGATATATTCTTTCACGCCGTTGCTGCCACTCGATCTGCTTCTCTCGCTTCACTTCAGAAATGCCGCATCGAGTCATCTCCTCCAGCGACGACGATGACAATTTTGGTGTGATCAGCGGCGGGCGCTGGAATAACAGTAGCATGCGCAACAAGGGCCAGCAGCGCGACACGGCACAGCGTCGGCTCTGTGCGAAGGGATCCGACGAACCGGCGGCCGGGCGGAACGGGACCGATAACTTCCGGCAAATGAACCATATTCGAAACAGCAGGTTCCGCATCCAGAATGATGACTCGGACGATTCGATCTCCTACCCTCACTCCTACTCCTCTTCGCCGCGGGACAACTTCGCCGGCCAGCAGCGCCGCGAGGTAGACCCGAGCGCATCGGAGGAGGAGGACCCTTTGCGCTCCTCCTCCTCCGATGCGAACGACTACCACTACCGGCCCACGCAGGACCGGGGCCGGGAGGAGGTCGTCGGGACCCAACGCGGTTTCGTCCCACATCCCCCTACTCTCGACGATAGGCACCACACGAATACGGATAGGCGCGTGAGCGGCAGATTCAATCCACGCCGGCCGGCGTTCGACAACAATAGCATCACCTGCAGCACAGAGAGTAATACAATTTTCACCGTCGGGGGTTTCGCATCCAGCGATGCCTCGGAACAGCGGAACGACATGATTACGGTAGGGTGCAGCGGGGTGGACTTCAGCTCGTCTGGGGCACCAGAGCATCATAAGCGCAGCCGCGGCAGCGACAACGATTCCCTTTCACCGAACCACCGCGAGGGGGATGTGCTCTACTGCGCAACGGCACCGCCGGATCCGACGACATCCACTGTAGCCCCTCGCGTCGTGCCATCTTCTTCCCGCCACCCGCCCGATCCAACGTTGTCCACGGCAGCCTACAGGGTCCGGACGGCGTCGGACATGCCGGACGACGAGGAGGGGCACTCGTCGCAGCGCGGCACCGACAGCCCCTCGGCGGACCTACTGCTGTTCGGTTCCCCCCAGATGGACATGCACTACTCGGCCCTCGGAAGCCGTATGCGGGGCAACCGCCGGCCCCGTGAGATCCGCTCCACTCACCGCGGCGCCACGCATGAGTGCGTCGTCCAGGATTTTACCGCTGACCCCGGGCCGCAGGGGGAGCCCTCCGTCCTGGCGCCGCGCGCGCCGGTCGTTATAGGGCGGCAGGAGGCCATCGCCCGGGACGACGGCGACGAGGAGAGCCGCCTGCGCCCCATGGCCGACACCGGCGGCGATGACGCGAAGAGGGGGCCGGCCGACGCGCCGTCCATGCGGCCCAGCAGCGCGCAGCCTCCGCCGTGGCAGCTGGATGCCGAGGAGGACGAGTGTGTTCCCATGCTGACGATAGAGGCGGACCCCGCACCGCTGCGGCACATCCATTCTACCCCCAGCGTCACAGTCCTCAACAACGCTGCGATGATGTCCTGCGAGCCCGAGGAGGAGACGCAGGGCCTTGTGGCCGGGAGCGCGAAGCCGTGTAGTTCTCGCCCCGCACACTCCACCACCAGCCTCAGCCAGGTGGCGAGCATCTCCTACGTACCCGATGAGGAGGATGAGGAGGGCCTCGTCGTTGGGTCGGGGATGGTCGTCAGTAAGCACAAGGTGGAGCCACAGTGGGCGCAGCCCAGCGCGCCACCCCCCCAAGGTCGTTCGTGGAGGGAGCGGAGGGAGGACGATCTCGACATCCAGGAAGCGACGTGGGACTAGCGTCCGTTGGGGATAGAACATCAGCAAGGTGAAAGTGAAAGAGAGAGCGAGGCGAAAAAAAAAAGAAGAAGAAAAAGAAAAGGTTGCGGAGATGGCGAAATATGAAACGACCACAAAGTGTGGTGGGTGTGTCAAGAAGAACAACTCGCAAGGAGTCCAACCTCTAGAACGGTTGTTCTGCGCATCCGAATTCTCAGCGACATCCGACTGCATAAGTAAAGCAGGATCATCACGGCAAAATGCTGGTATGAGGTACGGGTAAGGAAAAGGGGGAAGCTCAACTTCCTCCACACTTTGTTTTTGTTTTTTGTTATTGTTTTTTTTTGTTGTTGTTGTTGTTGTTGTTGTTTGTTTCTTTTTTTTCGTCATATGGTTCTTTTTGAATCTTCTATCTTTATGCAGTCTGTCTGCAGTAGAATCAGATGGGTTGCCTTTGAGTCTTCACGTCCTCAAACTTTTGAGGGACCCTGGGGGGAGGTATGCCACAGTGGGGTGCCTCCCGGGCTATTGGAAACGTCCTCTTACTCAGTCCTTCTCTTCGCCGAGCGACTACATGAGCCCTTCCGCCTAGGCGTTCTCCTGCGCCGTGACACCGCTCAGTCGTGCCAGCAGAGACGAAGAATCCTATACGATTTCTTACATACCTTCTTTTTCGTTTCTTTTGCTGTGAATGAATGTTTTTTTTTTTTTTTTATGTTGTTGTTGTTGTTTCTCATCTATACGATTCACATCCAAGATGCACTGCCGTGCATATAGGTGTGTACGTGTATGTCCCCTACTCCGCCAGTAACGTACGACACGGCTAAGCAGAGTGTGTCGTATCGCAGTTTATATCTCTCGCACCGACCGCCTTACCCTTTTTTTTTTCTTCCCCTTCCCCCCCTTTTGCTCTCTTGTTCCTGTACTTGGGAGCACATATGGAGGGTACCAATGCAGAACAATTTAAAAAAATTAAGCGAGGACAAGATGGATGATGTGCTGCTTGTTCATCCGCCACCAATACGGGTGACGCATGATAACTGCCTGTCAGAAAAAGGAGAGAATTTCAGGAAGAGAAAAAAATTCTCCCCTACGAGGGGATTTGGAAATATGTGATGTACTCGGGTCGCGTCTCCCGCTCACTCAAACCCTTGTGAGGAACGCTACTTGCGTATTTCTCAAGGAATGAACGACGCTACTCTTCTAGTTCTGTGATTCTGTCTCGGGTGTACTGTAGCCGATTGCGTGACTTGTGCCCGCAGTAGCACCGTGCTTCGTCTCCATGTGCTGCCTTGTCTCCTCTCCTTCGCGTATGGGCTGGCTATTTTCCTCTTTGTTTTTTGAAGAAATTATTATTGTTCTTTTCTTTTGTTTGTAATAACATTTAATTTTTTCGCGTTTGCTTCCCTCCTTACCAAACCCCACTTTAAAGCAACGCATCATTAATAAGGCTTTACATCAGTCTCTTTTGCATAGACAATTAAATCGAATCAAATCCATTCAATCGAGTCCTTCGGGCCCATCCTCCCCCTTTCACGACCCACAGACCCGAACACCAGCAGCCATATTCTTCCAAATGGCGCCGGAGTCCTCTGATGGGCCGGAGGCAGGCCTCGTCCAGGAGTCCTCAACCACCTCCACGGGGAGCAGTGACAAGCCAATCGACCCTATTTATGTTGTCGAGGACCGCATCTACTACCGAAAGAACCCAGACGAGGATGATATGGGCTACAAGGCGGTGCTGGAGTCGCTCACAAACCCGCAGTCGTACCTCAACTTCCGTGCCGCGTTCCGTGCGACGCTCTTTGTGGCCTTCCCGCTGTTTACGCTCGGTGTGCACCCCAACACCACAATGAAGGTGGGGTTCATTGCGGTGCTCATCTCTGCGGTGCTCTCCACCTCCACGTGCCGCTCGACCCTGGGGGAGCAGATTGGCCTGCACACCTGGACGTGGCGCGGTATCCTGTACATGTTTATCTTCTCCGAGGCGGCCGTCAGCTTCCACCTCGAGTGGCACCCGCACCACTGGTGGGGAATCATCGCTGCCGGCATCTTCCTCGCAAGTTTCACCTCCGACGCGAACATCCGGCGCTTCATGTATTTGTATTTCTTTCTCTTTGTGATGGAGATGCGGGAGTTCGTCGTCTTCGTCCCCTTCTTGCCGGCAAACAATGGTCGCTGGATGGCGGCGGACTTCCTGATCGGTACCTTCCTCGGCGTTGCCGCCAACCTTCTCCCGTACCCCGCCTTGCTCAGTGGTATCGTCGATACCCTCGCCACCAAGCTCTTTTCAGCTGTCGGGCACCTTATCTTCATGATGTTCAAGATGGTCTGGTCCGAGGACGTGCACGCCGCTGTGCTCTTCTACACGGATAAGAATGTCTTCGACACGGTGGAGCACTGGCTGGGCCTCATGCCAACCCTGTTGTGGTTCACTAACTGGGAGCCCCTCGAGTTCGCCATCCGTAATCCCATCAGACGACTCAAATTCTCCTTCCTGCGCCGTATTCTTTCGCTCGTTTACGCCGCATTCAGTACAGGCAGCACACTGGTCAAGCTGAAGCGCGAGCAGAGCGACCGCATCGCCCTCCAGCGCGTGCGGCACGCCATGTGGCAGAAGGCGTTTAAGATTCAGACGTCCGGCTCCGCCCCACTGTCCGCCACTATTCCCGTTGGCTCCCCTCTGTTTCAGAAGATTCGGCGCGACGAGGCCGGCAACGAGCTGCCCAGCAGCAAGCTGGACAACAAGGCCGGCGACATGTCGGAGGAGATGCAGTTCTTCCAGACCCTCGTGCGCCAGTACGGCGAGACAAAGGCCAACGAGCTGTTCGATGAGATGTGGACCCTGCGCCAGAACTCCAAGGAGCACGCCACCAAGCTCTCCAAGCAGGTAATGGCGGCCATTGCTGGCATTGCCGCCGCGCCGTGTAACCCACAGGCGCTGCTTGAGAAGGTGGATTTCGCCAGCCTCAAGCAGACCGACACGGAGATGCGCCGCAATCTCCGCATGGAAGTTGTTCAGTCGATGATCCGCCAGCGTGAACTGATTATGCAGCGCCGCAAGGAGCAGGAGAATACGACCCCGGTCTTCGGCTCCCCCAACTCCTACGAGGCCATGTCGCAGTACCAGCGCATCATTGACGACACAGAAGTGTTCATCCGCCTCAACACGATCTTTTTCCACATGCTGCTGAGTATGATCGCCGGCGAGGTGTACTCCTTCGGAGAGCAGATGAAGGACTACAAGCCCGAGAAGCCGCTCGGAAAGCGCCTGCTGGATCACTTCATCATTGAGCCGTGGTACGACTTCTGGGAGGAGGTGTGGTTCCACATAACGCTGGCCCGCCCCGCCGATTGGCGCATCCTGAAGGATGCGGTGAAGATTACGTGCGCCTACCTCTCGGCGTGCGCTATGAACTTCGAGATGTATATCCTGCCCGGCGGGACCTACTACTTTGGTACAACCATTCTCTTGGGTTTGCCCGTCGAGGAGGAGAGTTTGAGTCTGGGTGTCAATCGACTGGCCGGCAATGCCCTCGGCTGCTCGCTTGGCTTCATTGCGTATAACAACTTCTCGACGCTGCACTCCGTTATTGGGATGACCATGTTCTTTATCTTTCTCTGCCAGCTCTTCAAGAATCACCCCATCTACGGTCAAACCTTCTTCTACGGGAGCATCATGACGATGGGTGGTGTGGCAACGTCCTTAATTCCCATCGATCTTCTCACTCGTCTCATCGCCAGCTCCTACACGGTGTGTGCCTACCTGCTCTGCTGTCTGCTCATCTTTCCCACGAACCCGATGAAGATTCTCTGGGGCTACCGGGCAAAGCTGAACAAGCTCATCAGCGAGATCATCGACCAGGCAGCCGTCACAGCGCACTGCTCTATCGAGGAAGCCAACGCCGCCGCCGCGGCGGAGGAGAACGACGGGGCGGGCGATGGCGCCGGCCATCTCCCCTACGGGCACCCCAAGGCCGTCAACGATATGGTCGCCTACGGCCGCTCCGGCGAGCTTTGTGCCGACCTCTCCGCCCAGCTGGCGCTCGCCAGACGCCTCATGTCCATGTGCACCAAGTGGACCCCCCTTCGCCGCCCGCCAGCATGTCATTCGCGGTATGCTCCCCTTCCCTGAAGCGGCTAGCAAGCGCGTGCACCAGTGCCAGATCCGCCTCCTCGCTGAGCTAGATCTGATGGTGTTCGGGGCTCAGCTCCTCCACCGCCCCCGCCACGGCAAGCCGTTCCCGAAGCCAATTGCCCGCCTCATCAATGGTACGCTCTCCGACTTTCTGTACGACTTCTCTCACTCGTGCCGTGCCGTGCTGCAGGACATGATCGACTCGACCCAGCTCTCACGCCAGTGGGACTACGAACTCTATCTGCGTCGCTGCGGCCGCCTCTCACGCCTCAAGGTGGCCGCCCACGCCGTGATGTACGAGTGCTACGTGCTGCTCGGCGACTCCGCCTCCTCGAATAGCGCCGGGTCCCTCGATGACACCGCGTTCAGCCAGCTCCGGCAGGAGATGCGCTCGGCGCAGGTCGCTGCAGGTATATTTGGCTCAAAGACCTCGCCCACCATGGTGCGTAGCGCCTTCGGCAACCTTAACGGCGATACCTCCTCCAACTCCCCCCCGGCACAGACGGTAGCCGATAGGTTTTTACTCATCCGCCGTGGCGATGGTGCCGTGGCCGCGAGCTCGCCGACCTCTGGTGCCCCCCGCGCCCCGGTCCTCTCCAACAAGAGCTTTCACTTCACCGCGCCGCTGATGCAGTTCAGCATGAACCCCAACGCCGCCTCCCACTTTCAGAGCAAGGATACCGAGGAGAACCGCATTGATATGGAGCTGGTCCGGCGCTCTAACTCCTTCAACTCCCACCCCGCAAGCCCGCAGTCTGGCGCCACGCGCCAGAACAACCCGCTGGACGAGGACTCCGTCTACCAGAGCGCCGCCGCGTCGCCGTCGAATCGCCCCCTTACCACCTCCGCCAGCATGGAGAGCGGGCAGGCGGCGTGGCTCGCCTTCAGCTACCACGAGGACGCGACGGACCTTCCTGTGGACACGGACTTCCTCGCCCTCAGCGCTATTATCGGCAGCTGCGAAGGATTCATCGCCGAGATTGAGGATGCCGTCTCGGCGGTCTCTCTGGTCAGCCAGTACCAGAAACAGCTGCACGAGAGTACTTTCATCCTGCCGCTCATTGACAAGATCTCCAACAAGGCTCAGTCCCACGTGGAGTCGATCTACCTTAAGCGCCACTACAACCTGCCTGTGGAGGATCTCAACTACGGCCAGAACGGCTTTATTCAGAACGATCTCTACAAGTCATGGGCCTTCTAAGCGCGATGAAGACTCAACGGAGGTTTTTTTTTTTTTTACTTTGTTGTTGTTGTTTGTGTATGCAGCACAACAACGAAAGATCAGTACCGCGGAGGCCATCCGTCCCACCTCATATCATTCTGGTACCATACCCCTACCCATTGTTTATTTCAGTTCGGATTGGGGAAGCGGTGCCCCAATCGGCGTTCTATCTTTCCTCGTGGCGTCGTGATGCCTCGCACATCCGAGCAGCTGCAGCGAGAGAGCGCCTCAAGGCCTTGGATTTGTGTGTCACACCCCGCCCAGTGTCTCAGTAAAAGGAGAAGAAATCAGACGAGCTCTTTTTAGTTGTGCAAAAAAAAAAAAAAACGTTTGCGCCGTGGCGAAGGGAAAGGGGAAATACAAATACAAATAAAACCAGGCAACCGTATTACGAATTATTTACAAGTGTGTATGCCGTGTCGGAGGCCTCAACAGCAAGATCTTGGAATGCGGTGGGAACAAGCCAAGGCCCGTGTGAACGGAGCACATTCTAACTTTTTTTTTCTTGCGTTTAGTTTCAGAGTATATTATTATTATTATTTTACTTTTTTTTTTTTTAAGTTCTCTGTGGATGGTACGGTGTTGCACGAGGTATTACAGGATGCTACCTGGCTGTTGGGCTCACTTGAGAGCGGGGTTATGAATTATTTTTCTTTCCTGTCGTTGTTCGTTTTGTTCCTCCTTTTGTTTGTTTGTTTGTTTTATGTGTTTCTTGTTGTGTGTCTCTCTCTCTCTCTCTCCTCCGTTGGATGACTGCGTTGTGCCGGGTACTCCTCTCTTGTCGAGGGCGGCCGGGCAGTGCTATGCTGTTTCTCCCGCAGATGTTAAAGTATTGGCTTTAATTGCTCCAGTGCGCATATGGGCGAGAAATAGGGAGGGAGGGAGATACACAGCACGCCTGTGAGAGGATTCACATCGCTGACGTGATGAAAAGGATCTTAACTCTAATTCTAAACGAAGATCCGAAACGATTCGATCCTTCTTTCACAGCTTCCTATACGGTGATGTAGAGCCATGTGAGACCCGTACAGGTTCAGTGCGTGCGACTTTGGAAGTGTGAGGTCACAAAAAAAAATAATAATAAAAAAAAAATAATAATAATAATGGGCCTTACTTACCGGCTGGAAAGGAGTGGGCATCCAGGGCACGCTGGGCATCTCAACATCCCTCCACACACCATAAGATCTACAGAAAAGAAAATGAAGACACACACACACAAAAAAAAAGAAATAGGAAGAAACAACTATTATTTACTCCTCAAAGAAAGTATATATGTATTAAGAAATGAAGAGCTGTGAGATGTGTAACGCGTACGAATGAACTTCTCGACGTTATCGTATCGAATCTGGGGGGCTGGCACAATATTATTCACATCAATAGGGGGGCAACGAGCGCATTGTTTTTTTTTTCGACGTTTTCGTCCCTGTCGGCTTACTGCGTAGGAGTTGTTGCTCCGTGGTTGTTCTGTCCCAAGCCTCTCACTGCTGCTGTCCGCCTTCGTTTCTTTTTCTTCCATTCGCCAGTCATATTACCCCCTCCACAATTATTTTTTAAAAAGCTGTTTTAACATTTAGCGTAGAGATTGAGAGGGAGGGAGTATACACTTAATACTAGCAATCACCACCAGATACACACACACAGCGACGTTGTGCCGTTGTTGATGGGGGATACGGGTTCCTGTTTGCTCCCCTCGGCGGAGCCCGGCGGGCCGGACACGGAGGAGGTTATCATGGAGCAGCTCCGGGCGTGCTACAAGGAAATGTCCATGGCAACGGATCCTTACCCACACGCTGCCGTGTTGGCGAATCAGGTGGACGGGCCGGGCGCTGTTTTCGACGAGATGAATCGCGAGTTCATCGCGCGCGGCGCCAGAGAGTTTCACCGTGGGGCCGGGGACGTCACCTCCCTGCTGTTCCGCTGGCGCAGCCGGTTGTGTAGACCCAGCGCGCAGCAGCGCGGCGCCACCGCCTCGGAAGTATATCGCAGGCACTACGCGATGTTTGACGTGACCAGCACGTCGCTGCCGGCCACCTGGGTGCGCGGCATCATGCTGTTCTTCAAGAAGCAGCTCAAGCAGTGCTGGCTGGCGCTGGAGCAGCCACCGCAGCCCTACACGAGAACCGGGACACGCACCATCACAAGCTCGCCCACCGCCGGAGGCCCGCCGACGACTGCCGTTACAACCACAACCGTGTCGGTGTCGTGGAGTGGCACCACCCGGGAGTCGAGTTCGGCCCGTAGCACCGCCGAGGCGTACCTCTACAACAACAGCTCCAGGCCCTACTATCAGCAACACCCGCAGGGGTACCTCAGTGCGAACAGCGTCGATCTCCTGCGGGAAGTGGTCGCCTGGCACTTTCTCGAGAGCATCGAAACGACGACGTCGCGTGTGTGCGTCAGCACCTCCGTCGCTGGAGGGCCCGCCACGATCGTGTCGGACAGCACCACCACCACGACACGGGCCATGGCAATTGTATCTCGCCAGGAGTTCCAGCAAGCTCTGCAGCTCATGCCAGCCCTAGTGAGTTCCTTCCAACTCGCCCAGTCGTTCTGCCGCGACGTCCTCGTCGGCGCCACCTCAACCCCGTCTGCCTCCATTGGGCCGCACACCACGTACCCCGGCACGTATCGCTATCCGCACCGCAATAGCGGCCACTGCGGCGCGGCCGACCGGCTGTACACCGATATCCTTCGCTCCGAGTTTGGCAACGCGGAGTGGCTGCGGTACACCCTCAGTATGCTTCTCGGCTCTCTGCAGCTCATGCACCAAGACGAGTACGGCGAGCTCCTCGCAGACCTTCCTGCTGCAAAGGTACGGGCGGGGGCTGCGGCCGACCTGCCCGACGGCGGTGGCGCCCCGGCGGCGATGGCGGGCCCCAGCCCCAGCCCACTTCGAATTCTCTCCTCCTGCCAGCAGCTGCTCGAGTGGTCCACAGCCCCCGAGACGGCGCGGCAGTTCACGCAGCTGCTGACGCTGCTCTTCATCCAAGAGCAGTGCCGCCGGTACTTCCCCCACGACTACTACCGGTCCCTCGTGGTGGAGCTGCTACAGCTCCACCACGAGGACAACGCCGAGGTGGAACCGGCGGGGCAACCGGCAGACACAGGCCCCGCGGAGCTGTGTGCCTCCACACCCCTGCAGCACCTCACGGCGTTTCTCGCCCAGCACCTGCCGCAGTACGTCGCGGCGCTGGAGCCGCTCGCCACCGCCACCCACTGCACAACGCACTACACCTCGGTGATCCTCTTGCAGCTCTGCTGCGTGCAGTACCCCGCCGCGAAGGATTTGGTCTCGCCGCTGTGGACCCGCGGCATCAGCTCGGACATGCAGCCCTGCACATCCCCCTTCCGCCAGCGTGGCGGCAGCCCGAGGCGCACCGCCCACCTGCAGCCTCTGCCCTCCATCCCAACCCCCACACCCGGCCTCGGTGGGGCCGCGGGAAACGAAGGCCTTCCCCCGATCCACCCGGAGCTGCCCGTGGAGCAGACCTTCATGTATCACGCCTACACGGCGCTCCTGCAGCCACTGCTGCGGGCACACCTCGCTGCTGCCCCGCCGCCCGGCTCCGACACGGGCCGCGCCATCCTGCAGCTCGCCGCCGCGGCCCCGCGCTTCACCATCCCGGTCTCCACGCGGCTGCTGCGCTGGCGGGTGCTGCAGCTGGGCGACCAGCCCACAGCCGTGTTCCCGGTGGGTATCAGCGCCTTCCAGGCCGCGATGGGCGCCGTCCTGCATCAGATCCTGGAAGAAGCAAAGGAGGCCATGCCAAAGGTAGGTCTTCCGGGGCCTGGTGCAGGCTCCGGCTCGGAGGCGCTGCGGCCTGCACCGCCGACGACCGTCGAGGACCAGCTTCTGTGGCTGCTGGGTAAAGTGGTTCGTATCGACGTGGCCCTGTGGGCACTGCTGCGGGAAGGTGAAGCAATGGGGCCCCCGGCCGCCACCCCGGTATGCACCTCGCCCGCCAGGCACGCCCCGTACGACGCTCTAACGGCGCTGAAGGAGGGCGTTCATCACCTCTACGCCGCATTCCGGCACCTCCTGCAGACCATCAGCAGCACCGCCGGCACCCTGCTGGCCGTGGTGCTCGCCAATTCCTCGCACCAGTTCCTGCACAAGGAGGAGAACGGCAGCGGCTCCGCCCGCATCAGCGACATTCTGCAGCAGCACCGCGCCCCGCTGACCAGCGTGACGGCCCACGGCCTCTCACCGAGGCTCGCTGCCGGTCTGCGGCACTCCAGCACGGACGGCAGCGTCCCCACAGCCGTCGTGCTGCCCCCGCCCACCCCCGTGCGGAAGAGCGAGGCCCCAGGCCCAGGCCCCGGGCAGCCGGAGACCTCCACCGCCGAGGGGGAGGCATCCGGCTGCCCGGGGGACGTCTCCCCACCGGTGCCGCCGACCCCCACAAAACCAAAGCGCCACGGTCGCCCACCGGTGAGCCGCCGCATAGCAAAGGAGCCGGCGGCCGGGCGCGGCGCTAGTGGGGGTACTGGCCCCCGGAGAAAGAAAAAGTTCCTGGGTCTCTCCATCTCTGCGGAGGAGGAGCTCCATGCGCTGCTGCGGCTGTCTCGCTGCGCGGAGGTGGACGTCTTTCTTGAGAAGTATCAAGAGCTGCTGCTGGCCCGGCTGCTCTTCTATCCGGACCCAATGAAGCCGTCCCTCCTCCACAGCGCCGAGACAGCCAGTGCCAACGGGGCGCGGCAGCGTCAGTCTTCGATGGCGGACCTGCGGAACCTGCTCCGCCGCACCGACGCCGAGGCGGACGCCCTCAAGCGGTTCTGGGAGGGCAAGGCGCTGGAGTACCTGGAGGAGTTCGCGGACACAGGCGGCCCGTTTCTTTCTCTGTTTCGTGTCTACCAGCAGTTCAGCCCCATGTACCTGACCTACCCCGTGCGGGGCGAGGCGTCGGGGCTGGCCGGGCGCCACGCCTCCCTATCCGATCGAGGCGCCTCCCCTGTCCCTGCGCAGCCCCCCGCATCGGTGGATATCGTCCTCAGCGTGGTTGACTGGCGGCAGTCCGCAGCGTTGGAGGTGGACAGCAAGCAGGTACTCGCTGCGACGGCACGCACGCCCCGCACCGCGGCGGACGCCCACCAGCCGGTCCGTCGGAGTGCCACCGGGGCGGTGCTGGAGCCGCTCCCCGTGCCCCGAGAGCTGGCCCCAGCGGCACAGGCGTTCCGGGGGGACTTCGCTGCCGCGGCACGCCACAAGCGCGACCTTCGCTTTCGCCTCCACGCCGCCCTCTCCTGCTTCACTCTGGTCTTTACCTTCCCGAGGCGCGCGGCAGCAGTGCCCGGCGCTACCCCCCCGCCGCACCAGCTGCACCTCACGGTGCACGCCCCCCTTCTGGTGCACCGGCTGTTGCTGGCGCTGGTGGCGTGCGGGCCCGCCGGCGCCAGCTTCGCTGAGCTCACGGAGCGCGTTAACCTTGGCCTTCCCGAGTCTACCGGCGTCCCTAGCGGGGCTGCCCGGCCCCCGATGGAGCCCAAACAACTGTTCGACCTACTCCGGCCCCTCATTGAACGCGAGCGAGTGCTGCGTCTCTTGCTCCCTTCCCCCACGTCGAGCTACCCCCCGCCCCGTGGCGGTGGCGCTCCACCGCACATGATCACAACGCACTTCCACATTGGTGGCGGGCGTCGGCGTGGGGCCAAGGGAGAGGACGGCGTCTCGCCTCGGCCCCCGGCGCCCACCGCCGCCGCCGCGGAGCAGCGTGTGGCCCTGCACTACAAGCATTTCCGCTTGCTGCTCCAGTCGCTGGAGCCGCGGCCCGAGAGCCCTGGTATGGTGGAGTTGGAGGTGAGCCACTGGCCCCGGCCCCGGCTGCACACCACGCCCTTTGAGGACGCCCACCCGCTGCACGCCCACCAGCCGCACGTCCCGCCGCAGGTGCAGGCGTTCCGCCAGGAGAAAGTAAAGATACACGTTGTGCAGCACCTCAAGCACGTTCGGCAGTGCTCGAGTGAGGCGCTCTTCGCTGCTGTCAAGGAATCGGTGCAGCAGCGTCTCGGCTTTCCCGTCACAACCAACGCATTCAAGATGGCGCTTGAGGAGCTCATTCAGAAGGAGATGGTGAAGCGGGCCGCAGACCAGCCCTCGACGCAATTCCTCTACGCCGCGTAGGAACGGAAGACCGTCCCCATGTGAACAGTAGTCCATCTTCTCAATTGGGAATCAAACCCGTCGTGGTCACCACATACTCAGAAAAAAAAAAGAAAAGAAGCGCTCGGTGTTTCCAATTAGTTCTCCTATGCTTGGATCGATCGTTCAATTTTGATTCTCTCTCTTTCTCTTTCTCTTTCTCTCTCGACTTGATGTGGATGCCAACATGTGGTTTCTTAACAGAAGTCCCCTTTCTTACCTACCCATCTCCAGCAGCAAGACGACACATCAGCCGCACCGTGGGGTTTTTGTTTTGTTTTGTTTTGTTTTAAAGAAGGTTGAAGTGGGTAGCGGCGGAGCTCACTTCCCCCCGACAGTTGTTCTCCTGCTCGTGCCAGTGGGTTGTGCGCTCTCCCTGCCAAGGTAACGTCTCTGTGTACGTAGGGAGGCAATCCTTTGGCTCTGCTCCTGCATCGAAAGGGAAGCGGAGATATCCCATCGAAGTGTAGCGGCCATCCGGCACTTTTTTATATATTAAAAGGAAAAAGGAAAGGAAGAGAAGATTATTTTTTTTTCCTTCAAGAAATAATATATAACCATATAGATAGCTATATAGTTTTATTTTTATTATTTTGTTATTTGCGCGTTGCTGTCGTCGAGGTCAATATCAACTAATTAATCCATTAAGACGGAAGGAAGTACCGAACAGACGGCCTATTCCCAGCGAAGACTCAGCGGTGGAAGACAAACCATCTATCGCAATTAAAAAATTAAAACAGAGAGAGAGAGAGAGAGAGAGGAAGAAGAAGAAGTTGTTTTTTGTTTGTTTGTTGTTTGTTTGTTTGTTTGTTTGTTGTTTTTTTGGGGGGTCATCTGTTTCGTCATTCGTTTTGTTTACACTCAGCAAGGGATAGGTTAGCTTCAACTACACACATTATTTGCGTCGTTCAGAACAAAAAGAAAACACAAGAAAAAAGATAATTTAAAGAAATATATAAATAGCAAGACGAGGCACCGTTGAAGCACAAGATCTTTACGTCCGTCTTTTTTTGTGCGATAGGGTGAGGGCAATGAGCGCCACACCTCCGCCACTGGCCGCGAGCAGCTCTGGCCCCAGCGCAGAGTCGGGTACCGCCTCCGGTTCGCACAGGCTCGACACCGTGGCGATGCCGCCGCTGGGAGAGATGCGGCAGAGCTTCCCCTGCACCCCAGCGAGCGCCTCAGTGGTCAAATCGCCTGTGGTCTTCCCGCCTACCACCCCTCTTAGCAGCCCCAACCCCCTCCCCCCCGCGGGGCCATCAAAGAACGACGGCTCCACGCGAGGCTCCTCCCCGGCGCCGTCCAGCTCTAGCTCCAGCTCTGCACTGCTGGAGGTCCCTCTCGCGGCCCCTCTCCCCCAGGCCGCCACGCGTCGCCGGCAGCACAACAGCTACGCCAAGGTGGTCCCCTCCCCGCAGATCGCGGCGCGGGCCTCGAACAAAGATCCATCCACGAGCCTGCGTCTGCACAACCTCAACGGTCGCTCCCCAACGGCGAGCAGCCCCGCCGAGCGTGCGCTCTCGCCACCATCGCCGGCCCCCCGGCTCCGCCCCGGTGGGCCCGGTGGACAAGCGGCGCCGGCTGGGGCGCAGCAGGGACGGGTCCCCCTCCTCTCGACCCTATACTGCCAGCAGCAGCCTCACCAAGAAGGGCGTCGCCAACATGAATGACCGGCTCCGGGCGATGTACGGCCTGCGCTCCCTCATGGCCGAGCCGCCGCACGAGCAGAAGCCCGACGCAGGCCCTGGCACCGCTGCGTGCGGCTCCCTCGACAGCCCCACCAGGGCCGTCATGCACCCCCCCTCTTGCCACTCGCCCACCCGCACCGCTCCCCGCAGCAGCGCGGCCACCGGATCCCTCTCCTCCTCGGCGTCGGCGGAGGACAACTTGAGTAGCACCTCCAGCCACAGCACTTCCCGCAGCAGCTCCAGCTCTAGCTCAGAACGCTCTAGCAGCAGAGCGTACGGGGCGGTAGAAGAAATGGAGGGCGACGATGCCCTTCCCCCGCCGCCGGACGATGCTCTTGGCCCGCTGGCGTACCACCACTACGCCATTCACCGGCTAATTTCCCTTGGGTTTCACGTCGAGTGGAGCGTCTTCGGGCTCCAGGAGGGTTCCAGCACAGCAGCAGAGGCGCAGCGTGCGAAGGAGGCCGGGAACGGCGTCGCCTCCACGGCGAGCCTGCGGGGCAGCGCCGTCAGTCGCGGGCCCCAGTGGTCGGACGCGGGGGTGTCGCCCCGGCCATGCTACGCCGCCTCCGACGGCGGCAGCGGCGGATCGCGCGGGTCGTCCCTCAGCCCCCGGGCGGACGGCCGCCAGCCCAGTAAAAAAGTGGCCAGCAAAGCGCTCAAGTCCAAGAAAAAGATGAAGGGCAGCCCAAAGGCCGAGGACACCGCCTCAACACCGGTGCGGCGGGAGCTCTGGAAGGAGCGCCTCTCTGGCGTCGCTCGAAGTGCCAAGCAGTGCCCTATCTGCTGCCTCTACCCACCTGCCCCGTCCAAGCGCTCGGCACGGCACGGGCGGCACCAGAACAGCAGCAGCAGCCATCGCCCCGCCCGCAGCCCCGCACAGCGCCGACGTCATGGTTTACTCCCGGCGTACCGCAGCATCGCACCGCCGACGCGCCGCAGCCGGCCCAGCGCCGCTGTGTGCCGGACCGACTGGGGCGGCGGCGTTACCGTCCGCATGCAGTGCGTGCCCCTCTCCGACGCCGCCGCGGCTGCCGTGGCCGAGCTGCGCCGGCAGAACGCCGCTGCGGGTGGCCGCGCCGCGGCTGCAGGCCGAGGACCGGGGCAGGAGGCAGCGGGTGGCCGAGCCGCCATGTCGGCCGCCCCCCCGGACGATCGTACCCCTTTTGCACGGCGATGCTGGCGGTCGTATCGCAGCTGGGTCCAGGCACAGACGGCAGACGCTAGGACCGTGCCGGCCACTGTACCCCCAAATACGCTCTCGGGGCGGACGCCGGTGCAGTGCTACCTCCCCCACTTCTCCGACCGCTGCCAGTTCTACGCTTCGCAAATGGGCCTGCACGACGGCATCGAGACCTTCCGGCTCACGGCCTTTCTACCCCCGCTGGTGGACCCCGCGAGTGCCGAGGCGCAGCCTGGCGTGGGGCGGGCCTACGCGAGCCAGCCGCTGCCAAAGCCGCTCGCCACGCCCTCGAGTAACCCCCACCGGCACCGGCTCAGTGTGGCCCCCCTCGCGTTTCACCAGCTGCCGTCGTGGCGGCACGTGAAGGAGGTCACGAACTACTCCGAGGGGCGGCGCTTCCTCGAGGCCGCCGCTGGTCAGGAGCCCCCTATCCCTCCCGGGGTCAGGGTCTTCCGCTTTATCAAGGAGGCCCCCCTCACCGCGGAGCTGCGCCAGAAGCTACTCCAGACGACCATCAGCCGTGCCGAACTGCACAGGGCGAAGGTGGAGCTCCTTGGAGACGGCGTCAAGCCACCGCCGGTCATCTCTCCCTCGGTGCTTGGTGGTGTCAACGCATGCGCCGTGTATCTCGTGCTCGAGCCCACGCCGACCCCGCAAGTCGTCGGCCCCTCCCCAGCGGCAGGGGTGGTCGACGACGCCTACTTCCGCTCTGGGAGCCGTCTGACAGTCTGGGGCTTCACGACGTACACCAAGCCAGCTAGTGCACGGGCTGCCTCCTCAGTGGGCCGCACCTCGACGTCTGCATCTCTTACCAGCTCCTCCACCGAAGCGCCCATGACCGTCAAACTCAAACGCGGCAGCACCGGCACCGTCCCTGGTGCGTTGGGGGCCAGTGCCCAGAGTATCCTCCACAAGAAGATGAAGGCACGCGGCGGGGGGGAGGGGGATGCCGCAGCCCCCAGACCGCAGCAGCACAGCGTCAGCTTCTACATTTCTCAAAGTCTCGAGGACTACTTCCGGCTGGCCGCTGCCTTTGGTTGGATCTACGGGTGGCAGCTCTGCTATGCCCCTTGCGGCCCACCGGCCTCCTCGGTACCATGGCTCCGCCTCTTCAACCCCTCTGCCTTCCAGATCACGGCAAAGTTGCGGGGCAGGTCGCGCAGCGGGTCCTCCACCCGGTCCACCTCTCACGCGTCCATCAGCAGCGTCGGCACCGCCCCTGGCGTCTCCGCACCCTCACGCGGGGCGCCGTCCAAGGCGATCGGCGGCGGGGGCAAGCCGAACCCCAAGTCCCCGCCCAGGCCCGCCCCCAAGTCGAAGGGCTCCCCATCCACTTCTATGGCCCACGGCGTGCCGCCTATGAAGGAGCCCAAGGCCTTGGCGAACTGCTGGTTCTAGCAAGAGCCGAGAGGCGGCAGGGGCTGTTCATACCGTACGGATGGGAGTCGGGGGCCAAGGCAAGGGGCTGTTCATACCGTACGGATGGGAGTCGGGGGCCAAGGCAAGGGGCTGTTGTTTCCTCGTCGCATCGATCGAAATAACGGAGCAGAGCGATGCGATCAAAAAGAAAAGGAAGTCGATGTTGGTCTGCACTCTGTCTGCACTTTTAGCAACGTTGCTCGTCCCATCTCGTAGGAGTAGTAGGAGTCATTCGGCGTCAGTCTGGTCGCAGCACTTGCTGTACAACCCTCCCCGCCCCTTTGCAGTGGGGCACTACGTGAAGTAGCGGAGAGGCGGGCGGTGCACAATGATCGGGGATGGGGCCTCTCCCCCTCCCCATTGCTGGGTCAGCATCGCTGTTATTATTCGTTGGTGGTGTTCTACAATTCGTGTAGGCGGCAGCCATTACAACGTGCATTCAGTCGACTATGGCGTTTTGTTCTTGTTATATATATATATATATATATATATATATATATATATATATATACTCATCGTATTTATTTTTTTTGTTTGTTTGTGGATTGTTTATTCATGTGCTTGTGTGTTGCTTACACGTTTCATTCACCGCTCTCACCTTTCATTCCACACAGAAGAGGCGTTAGCTTTTGGTCGGAGGAACCGGCGAAGGTGGGCAAAACTGCCCACCAATGAGAAGGTGGGTAGGTGCTTCCCTCTGATGGTTGTGTTCTTTTTGATTTCTTTTTTATTCCTCTCCTGCCCCCCGCCTATTTCTTTGGGGATGCTATCTCCCAATTCAGTGAGATCTTCCTCGTATTAAACGAGGCGTCTTGAAAATGATTTCCGTCGCTTCGTGGCACCTCTTTCATACGCTTTCACACATTCATTTTTGGTTTGTTTATTTGTTTCTTTTATGATCTTTTCGCTCTTGCCGTTTCTCGTACATCATTCATACATCCCAGCCTACGTGCGTACCAAAAGCGCAGGCGAGAGAAGGCGAGGAGGGGGGATACGGTTGAGGCGGTGTCCTGTGACCCTCTTCCTGGATCGGGGTATCCCTAATATCCCCCTGCACCTTCTTCCTATGCCCTCCCACTATTATTTTTTTTTCCCCCGGATGAGCGGACGGGTCGACGAAGTAAGTGATGAGCGAAGCCCCTGTGGGTCATGGGAGCGGGAGGTGGCGCGGTCTTCTCTAGGTGGGCAGGGAAGGGTATGGCGGACTCTCTTACAGCAAAACGGAAAGAATATATCTATATATATATAGATATATATATAGATATATATATAGATATATATATAGATATATATATATATAAGCAACTAGTTGATCGCTGCGATATCGATACGGTGTGAAGCTCCGTTCCGAGCCGCCAAACAAGATGGATAGCGCAACACACCTATCCTCTTTGTGGTACCACTACATGTCCTTTTTTTTGCTTGTTTGTTTTATTTGTTTTTATTGTTGTAAAGATTTTGAAAGTGAGTCGAGAGTGGCACGTCAAGAACGAAAAGTGCAGCGAAGCGAAATGCTGCTCTACCGATCCCGTCGACAGCCCTTGCTATGCCGTATGGCAGCTCCATGGCGGGCGCTCGCCAGCCCAAGCCGCCCCCCCGTTGAAGGACGCCGGCTCGAATATCCGTGCCCACGCGCGGATATTACCTTGGCCCCCACTCCATCCCGATCCCCTCGCACCGTAGAGGTGGCGGAGCGTTCGAGAGAGAGCCGCGGCACCGTCGTGACGCGTGAAGATGAAGAAGTATTTACCCGCACACTACATCGCCCGCTCGTTCGCCGCCATACCCGCTCACCGCGTTCAGAGGGGCATCAGCGGGTTGACGGTTCTATTTCCTCAAGGAAGCCGCAATATGATCCCGCCCTAGTCCTCCACGTGGACAGCAGCACGAAGGAGGTACACCTCAACCCAGTGCAGAAGGCCCTGGTGTGGCGGGCTCGGCGGCGGGTGTATCAAACCTGTTTGATGTCTGTGGTGCACTGTCTTCAGTCGCACCTCTCTCCGCTAGAGAAGTGCCTCCTCCTCCTGCAGCTGCACCAGCGGCAAGTAATTCCGCAGCGCCTGAGGCTACGCCCCGATACCTACGAAGACATATTCCACCTGTGCTACGCAACGGCCACGCTCTCTGCTGCCCCTACAGTCGGCGGTCGGTCCGCCGCTGCGGACCTTCAGCGGCGCCCCGCCTACGCCCCGCACCCTGAGGTGGAGGAAGAGGAGGCCCTCAACGCCCAAGGGGAGCAGAGCGCTCATCTTGTGCGTACCCTCCCTCCTGAGCTAGCCTCTCGGAGCGCCGCGGTTCTTACGCTTACGAGCCCGGAGACGGTGCACAAGGTATGGGAGATGTACCGCTACATGGTCGACAGCGGTACAAATCCCACATCACGCATAGTGCAGCACATGATGGGGCTTCTGGAGCGTCGGGCGCGGGTTCTGGGCCTGGGAGAGGTGCAGAAGAGCTTTGAAGATCCCCATTCCCCGCCCCACACCACCAACGGGACAGGACTAGCACAGCTGGAAGCCATGGCGCATTCCTTGATGCTGGATGTCGATCGCTTCCACTTGATCCCGTCCATGTACACGGTGCATAGTTACATCTTTCTCTGCCAGGTGTGCGGGGTGATGCACCTCGCCATGGCACGCGTGACAGACTATTTCACTCGCTTCGAGCAGCAGCCTAGCGGCGACACGTACGCCATGTTGCTGCACGGCTTTCTTCATCAGCCTAAGCCACCCGCTGGCGTGCCCGACAACCGTGTCGCCGACGCGCTGGCGGTGCTGACCACCCTCCAGTCGACGCCCATTACACAGCCTCTTCTTCACGAGATGCTGCAGGTGGGGCGCTACTCTCCCGACCCGCTCTCCGCCTTTACCATGTACCAGGGCGTGATGTGCCGCGTCACACGCGACGGTGAGCTGCGGCCTAGTGCGGCCGTAGGAGCGGGGCGCATCGCCCCCACCTTAGCCACATTCTCCATCCTTGTCGAAGCGTTGTTGCGTGCGCACCACCTCGCGTTGGAACGTCATCCAGAGGCTCCATTTCCAGAAGCGCAGCTCGACTTCGTTCTATTGGAGATGCGCCGGCATCGTATTCGTGGGAACAAGGCAGTGCTCAACAAAGTGCTGGAGTGCTTTCGGCAATGTGGCCGGCACCGAGATCTGGTGTCCCTGCGTGAATCCATGCTAGCGCGAGGGATAAGTGTGTTCGACGAGTACAGGCGACTCTAAGCGGGGGCCTGTAGCAACGGTCGCACGTAGCGCTTCGCCTATTGGTAGAAGAAGATGGCCGCCGAGAGAGGGGCAGTCCTGGGACACTTCGCCTTCTTGATCTCCGCCGCCCCTAGCAGATCCCCCGTCCATGCACTCGAACACTAAAGTAGAGCTGGGTCTGCTCCCAGACGACCTCGAGGGCGTCGCACCATACGGCCAGGAAGGATGCCTGTGCGTGAGACATAATTACTAGATCATGAAAACTATCGCTTTTGCTATTCTTCTATCTTCTTGTGAAAAGGCAAAGGATGAAATGGATAGATGGCTGTTTCTGCATCCGGTTTGAATCGATGGCTTTCTTTTCTTCTTCACTGGTGGAATGTCGGTTGAAAGATAAAGCAACAAAAACTCTGAGCGCTCGCACTCAGCACCTGTCCGGCCCAGGGAGAGGCTCATCACTGTACACATAGTACACACTCCGAGACATGGCCACGGCCCTGGAGAGCTTACTCGCCGGCCTCCGCAGCCCCGACCCAGCGATCCAGCGAGAGAACCTGCATCATCTTTCTGTCTTACAGGCATCTCCTCTTTCGTTCGTTCATGTCCTGGGCCATGTACTCCCCCGTGACAGCAGTCTCACAACGCCCATGGCAGCCGCCTCTATTGCACTTGAGGTCCTCCGTCCGGGGGTCCGCCACGCGGGGCGAGTAAGGGATCACTATCCGGCTGCTGCGCCGCTCCCCTCGTCCCCCAGTACCTCTCAGGCCCTGCAATGTGTCCGCGCTGTCGTTGCGGATCCTGTCTTCCCGGATATATGGCGGGAACTGTGGCGCTACCCCCAGCTGTTACTTCCTTCATTGGGCGTTGAGGAAGACGAACGCCTGCCCCAGTTACTCGCCCTTCTCCGAGCGGTGTCCCGGCTGCTGGGTTGTCTCCTCTGGGTCATGGTCCACACACTTCTAGAGGCACCGACAGACGGAGGCACTGAGCTGCTCGCTCTTCCTGTCGAGCCGGGGCCGCCAACGCTGCTCGACGCTTACCGCATCCCCCTCGACGAATGCCTCCGAGCAATTGAGACCCGTGGAGGGGCGGAGAGCCTTCTGATCTATCTCTACGTATGCAGCACCCTGGCCAATGTCGCCGAGCTTTGTGGGGAGGGAATCCATGCCACGATGTTGTGGCGCCGCGTCTTTGGATCGCGAGTGCACGAGGTGCTGTCCGTCTTCGCTCCCAGTGCCAGTGCCATACGAGCACGTCTGTGGCAGTCATCGGGGATGGAGCAGCACCCTCCGGGGCAGGAGTCGGTGCTGCTCACCATCTGGCAGCAGGCGTTGGCGGCGCTCGGGCACCTCGTGGCGGTGTGTCCCCTGTGTCGCCCGGGAAGCGGAACCCTAATATCGGACGAGGCGGACGCACTTCATTCCCAGTACCTTTCCTTGTACGCCGGATCGCAGCTTCTGCCTCTTGGAATGGATCTCCTTCGAGGTGCCATGGTCTCCCCGCGCGGCGTCAACGTGCAGGCTTCTGCCCTCCTCGACGCGGCAGCGCAGATTCTCGTGGAGTCCCTTCGGAGTATCGAGGCGGCGTTACAGGTGCAGCGGTCCACCCAGCTGGATGACGCAGTGCCTCGCGTGTTGCAGCTGTGCGGTATGTGGTGCACCTACTGTGCGGAAGCGTCGAGGTGGAGTGGCCACACTGGCGTGCCATCTGGGAAACGACAGCGATCGGTAGAGAGCTCATTGGACTGCGACGACGTGTTGGAGGCCACGCTGTGGGTTGTCCTTGAACAACTCGTGACGCTCATCGCCGGCCTCCCAGAGAGTAGTGCTGCGTGGCCCACGCTGCTCGGGTTTGTGGTTGACGTGGTCGGCATGGACCTGGGCTCTATCATGGTGCTGCGCAACAGCGAGGTGATGAGTGCGAACCGAGAAATCACAGCAGACAGCAGCGACACAGCAGTCCCCGGTTCTGTCTTGGAGGAGGGCACCGTCGTGCAGCCCCCGGAGCGCCTCCGCCAGCGGCGCGCCGCATTAACCGCTCTCGTGCAGGCTGTCTGGGCCGCGCATCCCGCATGGGCAGCGGATCACCTGGTAGCGGGGAGGTTAGGAGCGGTCGCCCTCGCCGCCCAGGGGCACACCAATGTAATCTTCTCTCCGGAAGAGTTGGAAGGGCACCTTTGGGTGCTGAATGCATGTCTCAGCGCCGCCGCAGCACACGGGTACGGGGCCTCCATACTCGACCACGGGACGGCAGCGCCGCTGGTGCACCAGACGGTCCGTTGGGCGGTAGCATGTCTTTACGGACAAGGGCTGGAGGCACTCGTCTCCGGCCCTGGAGATGGCGGCCATCGCCACGAACTGGGGCAGCTGCTGCTCACCGTTCAAATGCTGCACCTGATCCACGTGGGAATAGAGATCGCTGTGCGTGCGGCCCCAAATGGGAGCGCCGTGGCGTGGCTCTTTCCTTTTGACGGTGGTGAACTGCCGCTGGTGATCCTTGGTCGACTGCTAGAAGAACTAGTTCGGGGGGTCGAGGAGATGAGGCATCCGGGACTCCGACGCGAGTGCATCGGCAGCATTCGGCGCGTTGTGATGTGTGCCATTCATCCCCAGGACCCTTCCGCAAGCCTTTGCAGCTTGTCGGTCCACAGCTCGAGCTCCACAGACGATACAGGGGTCGAGGACTCCATCCGTCGCGAGTACTGGGGTGCCCCACTCCGCCCTACTCTTGAGGCTCTTCTGCAGCGCCTGTCGCACTCAACCCTCGCCACGCAGGCTTTGCCAGTCTTTGCGGCCGTGCAGATGGACGTCTACCGGCTCGTTGGTCTAATCGCTTCAGAGATGCCCCACATACTTCACGATGAAGAGCATACGCACGAGGAGCGGAACGACGAGGCCACCGTCCCTAGCGCCATCGTCGTGGCGCTGTGTGCACGGCTATCTCTTGAGGAAGGAAGTCTCGTTCACCTTCCTTCTAGCAGCGCCGAGGCGGTGATGCTGGCGCTGCTGCATGCACTCTCGGCGGTGTGCGAGTGGGTCGGCGACCTCGCAGCGGCCGGCGGGGCGGCACGCCTGTCTCCTGACACGGTTTCCCACCTCGCTAGTGCTGTTGGAGCGCTGCTGGATGGCCCCGCGAGTACCGACCTCTGCAGCAATGTGGCCGTGTTGACGGCGGCGGTAGACGCCTGGGGCAGCGGGGTGGCTGGTCTCTTCACCATGGAAAAGGTTCCTCTGACAGTGGGATCGGGTTCAGCAAGTGTTCCGCCGCCTCTCGCCGCGACGCTGACAGCGGTGGCCCTCAGAGTGTTTCAGCTGCTCATCCGCTGTCAAGGCGGTGAGGATAGAAGCTTGCCGATACTGGAAACTCCCCCTCTTCGGCGGGCCTGTTTCAGTGCGCTGTACGACGCTCTTCTCGCTCAATTATTGGGGACGCGCGGTCTGTTGACGACTGGCAGCATTAATGAACTGTTCGACGGCGTATGCAGCTGCGCTGTGTGGGAGCTGCAATATTTTTTCAGCGAACACGGGGACCAGATCAGCGGCATCGTTTCAGGAGGCACGCAAATGGTGGCGGATGACGGGCTCTTCGGGATAACTGCCGAGGATCCGCTCCGCACAGAGCAGATGGCTGTGGTATCCAACGCTGCGCTTTGTCTTGCTCTCGGTGTACACCGTTCGCTGCGCATGCGATCCGCCTCGCCCGCCGGCTCGCTGGAGTCAGAAAAGGCGGAATGGATTTATTCGGCCCTTCTCGGACTGCTAGACGCCCAAGCACGCTTCTCCGGGGTACGCACGACGACGTATCTTAATATGATGAACGGCTGCATCGCTGCTGGGGCTCTCCTCGCTGCACGGGTGGCAGAGGGCAGCCATGGCCTCGAGAAGCTCTGTGGTGGACCAATGGTGTTCCGCCTTCTGCCCTGCAGTCATTCACGCGCATATGATGAGGAACGACTCCTTCTGGCGCTTCTGCATCAATGTGCATCTCACCTCTCGTATTGGTGTCCGGCGCCGCTGCGGGCTCCAGGCGGCGTCGCAGAGCTCCTTCAGGTGGTGTACAGTGTCGGAGCGCTGCTTTCCTATCGGTTATCGGCGTGCATGAGATGGCAACAAACCTGGGCGGAGGTGGGCCACTGCCTCCTTCACAGGCTAGCAGACGAGGGCTGTCTTCGGCCCTTCTTCACCGCCGTCTCAAGGCTGCTCTTCACCTTGGCACCAACTCATGCCGCCGCGCTTCACGCGAGCTGGGTACCCGTTGCGCGGGCAGTTTTGGAGGCGGCGCGATCGGAGTGTGCTTCGATGGGGGCTCCTGTCACGTCGCCGGCATTGATCCGACTAATGGAGGTGGTGCTAGCGTGGGGGACGGACGCCGCCTGCTGTTAAGGAATCGCACTGCTGCGTTCTCTGGGCATATAGAACGAGTTGCTGGTGATCCAGCGGTCGTTTTTCTGTGTACAGATTCCTCGAGACCGAGCTAAACGGCAGTGGAAAACAAATTTCAAATACATCTTGATAGTGTTTTTTGTTGTTGTTGTGTCGTTGCATTGTGTTCATGGTCACGTTTTTTTTTTTTGGTTTGACGAGTGAGCTTACCCCGGCACTGCATTCATTTTATTTATTTTCTCTCTTGCTCTTCATGATTTTTTTTTTGTTTCTTTTTGTCGTTTGCGTGTATGGATTGCGGTGTGCAAAAAAGATTATTATTGTTTTTTATTATTGGCCCTCTTATTATCGGGAGGTCATTCCTATTGGCTCATTCAAGATCCTCGGTGCTCCCAGAACAAGTATTGCACGACTTGTGCACACTGCATTTTACTCTACCTGATTGCGGTTGCTCTTCTTTGCCATGCCTACCGCGGCCACTGCTCATTGCGACCCCAAGGTCTTGTCGAGGTACCCCCGCCGTCTTCCCCCTTTGAATCCTGGCCCTGACGAAGACAATTCTAATCTCAATGTCCCGCATATGCGCTACCACAAGTGTCCCTGCTACGGACATACAGCAAATGGTTTACCGGACTACAAGCTGCTAGCCCAACCTCGCACAAATAACTACTACGCGGCTGTAGGCGGTTGCCCCTGTATTCCACGGGCGCCCGCTCACCCAGGCAGCTGGAGGCTGAAGAAGGCTCAGATGCGCTCAGCCACACACCGCTGCGGCAACGGATGCATCAACCGCTACCCACAGTCGCACAGCCATACCTGCTGCGTGCACACGGGTCACCAATATGGGTGGCGTCCGGGTCCACACACTGTCAAGGCAAAGAATACGGCCGCTACCGGCAAGTGCGACACTTGGGGTAACCTAGCGTTTCGCTCTAACAATCCGGCGTACCTCCCGGCGGAAGATAACGTGAGCGACGTCAGTAGTGTGTCACCGCAGAAGCTCGCGGATCTGGAAGGTCTTATCCTAGAGGAGCACGAGAATCGTGTGCGCGTAGAGGCCGACGTGAATCAGCTCAAGGACATTAAAGACACGAACACGGCCAATCTGTACAAGGGCGATAGGGAGGTAGAACGCCGACGCCACAACTTTGCCGATCCCTCAGAGGAACAGTTGAACGAGTTGCTCCGTGCGGTAAAGGATATCGTCCAGAGGCCGCTGAATCAGATCAACATGGACCTCCTGGTTCGCATTATTCGCCGTCAGCAGCTTCTCCAGAGAAAGCGGGACTACGATGCGGCTCAGCTGTATAACGTAGAGAAGATTGCGGAGGAGTATGCAAAGGTCGAGGGGCAGCTGCAGCACCAACAGGGTAGTCTCCAATCGGCGCTGCAGTAGGGCGTACATTCAGGAGCGAACGGCTAAGTTGCATGGTAGAAATCTTTTTAACCGTGTCAGCGAAATAATTTTGTGTTTCGTACCTTGTTGAAGGACGATAAATAGATCGGGAAAGGGAAGAGGTGATGTGGAGATACGTATCGCTCGTTGTATGCTCGATCGAGCGACGAACGCTTCCTTTTTGTCGGGGAAGGGGTATGGGGGCGGTGTCAGGTGTTCACGCATCAGTCGAAGTTTTTTTTTTTTCGAAATGTACAAAAAAAAAAGAAAAAAAGAAAGGAGACGCAGTGAGGAAGGCAATCCAACACAAACCCAAAGAAATATAGAGGAAGAGATAGTGGTGAAAGAAACGTCTGCGAAGTATTTCGATCAACAATTCGGGAAATAGTAAGTGCGTGTCTGTTTTGTTTTTCTGTTGTTGTTGCAGAAGAACATTCAAGCAGCCACACATAGAGGAGCTTTGTCGTTATTTTTTCACGTTGTTTTGTTTTTTTCATGATGCTAGGTGGCGATCAATTTTCTTCTCAGCTGTGTTCATCTGTCGTTTCCTGCTGTCGTATCTTTTGTTTATCATTCCCCGTTAAATGCAGCACGAAATAGAACGAAGAAAGGAAACTTGCCCGTGTTCGGCTCCTTTGCTGCCGTCACTTCCTTCCGCGTGTATGTAATAAAGTATCGAGTACGTGGTGAAAAGGGATGAACGTATTCGTTAACACGACAAAAATCGTACAATAAGCCGTATAATCTGCCCTATAATCTATTACTCTGCTGGGGAAGAAGAGTAGAGAGTGGTGTTCATTTGGATCGGTCTCCTAGTAGTTCTGTCTCATCGATGCCGTTTGGTTTCTTTCCTTTCTCTCTATTTATCCATCTAATATATATAGGAAAAGGAAGCATAAGTACGTAACATATCTGCTTCCTGTGTTTCATTTCCTGGGGGCCATCACAATTCACCATTTCATGCAGGCTTTGGAGGTCAACGGAAGCAAAGATATAGCGCAGCGCTAGGCTTGATATTTCCTGAGCCATAAATCTTCCCAGCCAAGAAAATGCTGCAACGGACTCGGTTTTATAATTACTTCGACGTCGACGACATTGCCGCAAAGGAGGCCATCGTCCCCGTTACCTTCTTAGTTTCTGCCTTTGCATTAGCCCCTGAGGTTCATGTCACACATCAGCAGGATGAATGGATTTCAGGGGAGGTGCCTAATAGCTCGGCCCCCTCCAGTACCCTCAGCACCGACATCCGGGAAGGTCAAACAGCCTTGGCCCCGTTGTGGTCAGCGCTACGTTTGCATCGAGCAGGATTTGTTCGGGTGCATACCCCAATCATTTTTGACTTGTCTGTCTTTCTGGAGTTTAAAACGGATGCGTTAGCCCCTAGCCTCTGGCGTAGGTCGCCCTACTTCTATGAAATTGGCTTGTGTGTTGCTCGTTCTATGGGAGGGTACACCTCTTCTGGAGCAATGACAGCCGAGGGGCAGAGACTAGTGGCGCAGCTAATTCGATTATTCCAGTTGCGATGCTTCAAAGTTCTTAGAGCCACGCAGAAAACAGGCCTCGATCAAACAGAGCTGAGAGATAAATTAGTAGAGATGGAGCGTTTTCTACTAGACGCTGGTATATATGAAAAGGAATCCTTTCGCAGGTGGTATTGCTGGGGTCTGTGAAACACCGAAAAAATGGAGCATTCTAGCGCCAACTATCGGATGTGCTACTTGAAACTCTGTCTCATCTTTTCATTATTGCATAATATATTCTTGTCTTGTTTTGTTTTGTTTTGTTTCGAGCCTGTGAAAAGTTATATATGGGTCACGGGCATGTTCCAAAGCATTTAACTGGAAGTTCAAATGTTTCTCTTCTCTTCTTCTTTTTCCCCCTTCTTTTACTCTTTTATTATTGATCTCTTCGTTCCTATTTATATATATAATATTTATTTATTTATTTATTTGGCGATCACTAGTACGCTCCTCCTTCCCTCTTGAAGCTTCAGCGTCGGTGTAAGGTCCGTGTTATCTAGTCATTTTTCGATCGAAAGACACGATGGCGCAGAAAGGTGTGGCGGGTGACGTGGCGGGTGACGTGGATGTCGCTTCTCTTTCGCCACCTATGAAGAACAGTGCCTCGGTGCTGCGGTACCCCTTTCGGCAGATGAATATGAGCTGGTGGGGTCCTTTTGTTAAAGCCATAACCAACGACTCATATCCTAATACGCCGCTGAGAATTACCTTCTGTCTTATTGCCCACGCTATCATTCACGAAGATCCTTTTATGGAAAACGCTGTTAGCTATATTACATCGAAGTTTACAATGAACTTCACTCCGGAAGAAAACTATCAGTTTGAACTTTATAAAACCATTTGTCGTATTGCCGACTTTCCCAGTCTAACAGATCTTTCCAAGAGGCTCTCTTTTATGGAGGAAGAGGAGCAGCGCTTTATGGAGCTGGCGAAACCAATTTTTGATATGCATGAGAAACAGAGGGAAGTAGTTGGAGCTGCTGTAGAAGAAGTGTGCCAGAATTTTCAGTGCCTCCGAGTGGATACAGATACCAAGAACAACGCTTTCTTCAATCTTATGAACTCTTTGAAGAAGTTATACCTTAAGATCAGCCCAGGAACTGGAATCGACGTTCCAGATGGCCCTATTGACACTTTCGTGTGTTGTGAGGGATGCCCTTGCTATGCTCGCCTACGCTCCCTTCCCACCATTTTTCTCCGTGACGTGGAGAAGGCGAAGATTATTGATTGTATCATGATGGCCGCAGTAAAGGAAAACGATGTCCCTCTACGGGACGCCGCGTCAGAGTTACTATACAATCATTTTCATGACTTCATGGAGAATCCGTACGTGGATGATATCAGTTATTTCATTCAAAATGGAAAACTGTTCTTCTGTAGAGCGGCACTTTTCGATGCACTCAGCCTCATCGCCTATTTTACGCAGTCTCATGAAACCATGCGGCATCATAAGGATGATGTTAACCGCATCGTGATTCCACTTTTGTGGGTAAAGAATGAGATACGTGAAATTAGAGGATTGCATGAGCTGGTTCATTTCATCGATAAAGCACTCATTACTGCTGAGAGTTCGTATCAGGATGTAAGCCGTCAAGATTATCCTCAAGCATTTCACACCATTAAAGACCATATTGTGGTTCTGTTCAGCGAGTTAAGTTCATCCAAGTATCATCTTGCCGTGCATAGTAGAGACGTATTTACTGGGAAGCCCATCGACATGAAATGCGCTAACCCTTCCTGTGATGGGTCCACCAAGGATCTTCTGAAATGCAGTGGGTGCGACGTTACGTATTATTGTTCTTCTCAATGCCAAAAGGCTGATTGGGATACGCACAAAAACTTCTGTCACGACATTGAATCTCGAAGAGCTCGCCCTACACCAGTTGAAGCATCTTTCAGCAACGTGATGAGTATTAAACCTGTTATTTAAAGACGCACCACCACAAAACAAATACACTTCTACACCATTTCACTGGAGAACCGAGCATCCAACGGTTAATTTTCATGTGTTGTTCTTAAAATTGTTGGTTACCATTTATTGCACGCTTTTTCTCTGGACTCTTTGCTATTCTGTATGGTGTCTCTCATAAATCGTGGTCTGAAGTTGGCATTTAACGCACTCACAACGACTATGGTACGAACGACGGCAACCTCAATTGATAATTTACTTGTAAGTGGATTCATTTTTGCGTGCATGTGGGGAAGGAACCCCTGCGCATGATCCGGTCTGGCGCATCTTCAGTGTTTCAGCCACATTAAAAACACTTTGACGTGCTTTCTTTTCAAGGGACAGGATAATTTCCCGAAGGGGAATTTCTATGAAGCTTCAGGCCTCTCCATCTCCTTCAGTTTCCTTCGGGTGATGGCTCTTTCTCCAGGCCTTCGTCCTGTCGTCCTCTCTACCGTACATCACTGGATCCTCCGACCGGAAGAAATGCCGGCGACGACCCCTCCGCAGCCCCCGCCCCACCACGCACAAAGAGGTAGCAGGCGATGATGTTGGTTTTCATCATCCCGCACTTGGCGGGTGTCCGCCAAGCTACCTTTCCAAGACGCCCCTAACCCTGGCCCTGAAGCAAAAATACGCCCCCCTCCAAAGCGTATCAGCGCCGATCGCTTCAAACTTCCCCATCTCTACCGCTTGCTGGATATCCTCTCGGGAGAGCTGCGTTGGCTCTATCGTCCTCGACGTCCAAAAGCCTTCGTACGTCTGCGGGTCGAAATACTTCTGCACTCCGAGTAGGAAATCCTTGGTGGCGGAACGTGCCGTTTCCATTTGAAGGACGGCGTTCATGTCCAGGAGGGTGGTGTGCTTCAGGTGAAGCCTCCACTTTTTCATAGGGCCTGGTGGTACCGGATTGACGACGCCCTGCATGCGTTGTATCTCCATATACAACGATACTTCGTTAATCCCCAACTCCTTGGTTGACGGAGCCTTCGAGCCTATGGATTCGGCTCGGGGTGGTGGAGGAGGGCGGCGCTGTCCTGCGCCATTGCGGCCTCCCGGGTTTGATGGCGGCCAAAACCCAAGTATATCTCCAGGGTCTCGAGCCGCTTGTGCCCGGTAAGTCTCATCAGTTCCGCTGTCGACACTCCCTTCGCCGCCAGGTGATGAATCGCGCCCCTCCTCACCGATGTCAGCGCTGACTCCCTGTTCTCTCCCGAGAGCTGCCCGAATGCGATCCCTGAGATCCTCGTGATCCGGGAACAACTTCCGCTCCGAGGGAGTGCTTGCCAGGATCCTGGAGAGGTCGTTCGCTTGCTCCACTCTCAGCGTTGAGCCGGCCGCGTAAACCCCTCTGAACTTCGCTCCCTTCCCGTAGCGCTGGGTCACCACTAGGCCGTACGTCCCGTCCTCTCTCGGATCCTTCTCGAGACGAATGTCTCGCTGGCGGAGATACGCCACATCCCCGGCCCTCGCTGCCAGACACCACATCATGGCCAAGAAGAGAGCTGCCCTCGGGCTGCTGCGACTCAGAGAGCGGACCGCCTCGCTGCACTGTGCAAGGGTCACCGGTGATGCTGGCTCCGACGGACTCTCCCTCATCATCCGCACGATTGTCTTCTTCGCCATGTTCCACTCGGGGAACTCGTTGAGGTGCACACCGTGGGACTCCGTTGTGAGGGAAGGTTCCGCAGGGCTCCTGCCATCGACGACAACTCCTTGTCCACTGTCGCTGGGCGCCATCCTCTCGCCTTGGCATCCATCAGCACGCATCGGATCGTCGCCGCTGCGATGTTCTGCCCTAAGTACTCCACGGGCATCGCTTGCAGCTTTCGTAGGCAGCGGATGTGGTGGTAACGCGTTGGCTTGCTGACGGCGTTCCATGAGACCATCTCCTGGTGTGGAGGCTTGTGGCTGAATATGTGCCAAGTCCTGGGGCAGGTAACCGAGCCTCCTGGCGGGCTGCCCTCGCTGTTTAACAGGAACGTGGGCTCGTCTCGTAGGATCTTCTGGTACTCATCCTGATCCTGGGCCTCGTTTCCTGGTTCGTTCTCCCGTGTCGCGGGTGCGCTTGTCACGGATGTCCTTCTCGATTGTGGCCGGGTGGTGCTTTGCTGGGGCCTCGCCGGGTATGTCGTCACACCCTCGGGCAGGTACAACCCAAGCACTGCCTCAGATACAACCGCCGTGGGGCGGTAGTACGCACCATCAGCTTCTGTTACTAGCTGTGCTCCAACTCGAAAAGGCATTCCCTCGATAGTGCCCGGCAAGCATCCCGCTGACGCTGCTCGAACGAACATGTGAGCGTTTGTAAGTGGCCGCTCAGCCAGTTCTCCTTCCGTGTCGCTGCCGATCCACAACGATAGAGGGAAACCCATCGTCCCAAGAGCCTCTATGACGTCTCGCGGAGTCTTCGCCCCAAAGCTGTTATGGTACACTCGATGGCCTACATTACCGATAGCTAGGGAGCGGGTGCCGTTGTCCACCACGTTTGCGAGCGCAGTGGCGACGAGAAAATAGCCTATTCTCCTTCTTCTCGCCGCCATTGCCGACGTGCTTGCTAACGCGAGTTGCTGCTGCACCTTCAATGACACCTCATCCACCTGAGTCTCTTGTCCAGATGAGGAATCCACCGCCTGCGTGATCGACGCCTGCGACTCCGGTATGGTCTCCGCTTCTGGTGACAGTAGGGGGTCTACTGCTTCTTGTGTAGCGTATGTCTCTGCTACTGGTGTGTGCGGCGCCTCTTGCGTGGGTTCCTCCGATGGTGGGGGCACTGCCTCGCTGGCTGCCGGCACTCTTGTGCTGGGGGTTCGGCGCTTCGGGCCTCCTCCGTCCAGTCGTGTATCCACCCGAAGGAGCTCGTCCTCCATGTGTCGTAGGAATACGTCCTTGGGGGCCTTCTCCTTCGCGCATCTGCTTGGGAGGCTCCGTAGTCGTTCAGCAATATTGTGTGGGGATGCCACACCGACTCGGAGGAACTCCGCGAAGAAGGTGGCGGCCATGTACAGGCCGCAGTCGTCGCTCCCTGGCCGCTGCCGAGGGCACCGGAGACTGGTGATGCGCAATCCTGGCCACAGCTTTTTCATGGCCCTACGCAAGTCTCTGTGCACTATCGGCGATGGTGCGGAATCTACAATTTCCAAGCTCTCGTTCTTTCGCCGAGTCAACCGCAGGATACCAGCTATCCAGTGGTGGCGAATAAAGAGCGGAAAGTAGATGACCCTCTGGGAGGACAGCTGCTCACGAATCCGCGTGACGTGAGCGGGGTCAGGTAGGGAGGGTGGCGCAGGAAAGCACCTTCGCGCGGAAGGTACCGGGCGAAGACATCATCGAGCTCCACGGATGTCTTGCCATGCGCGAAGTCGCCTCCGAAAGTAGGCGGCCTGCCGGCGGAAAAGAGGCAGGCCACTCTAGTTTTTTCTCCCTGTGTCGGGGCAATGGAGCCGTCCGGCATCCGTCGCCCCATGCCGGGCGAAGCCCTTCTCGCTTTCTCCTTTGGAGCGCTGCTGGAGTACGCGGAACCTCCGTGGACCGAGACTTTTGACAGCTCCTCAATCCTTCTCCGCCTCCCGCAGCTTCTTCCGGAGGACCGCGTTCTCCTTCTCAAGGCTCGCTTTCGACCGACCACCCTTGCCGCCAAACAGCACAGAATCCTCCGGCCGGAAGAAGTCCTGTGGCACTTTCTCATCTGCCGACGCCTTCCACCGCCCACAAAGGGGCGGTGGCAGTTGACCGACCTGCTTGGGAAGAGGGGGAAGCTGCTCCAGGTACTTCCCGTGCAGCAACTTGTCCGCACTGACCATGCGCGCGATGGCCGAAGTTGTGGGCTGGTAGCGCGACATACCGGGAACGCGGAGGATGATAGCGGCGAGCAAACGACACGCCTCGGCGGGAGAGCCCTCGAAGAACAGGAGGTACTGGAGCGCCAGCACCTCAAAGGAGAGAGTGTGGCGTCCTTCGCCTTCTCTCGCCTCTCGCCGCAGCTCATCCAGCTGCTGCTGGGCGTCTTGAAGAGCGCCCGTACGACGCCTTGCGGGGCCATAACCCCATCAAGGTGCGTTCTGGGTCGCGATCTGCCCGGACATCAGCTCCACGAAAGGCGCGAAGTCGATCGACGCCACGATCGGCTGCGTCGGGGCATCCTGACGGATACCTGCCAGGATATTCTGCACCTGAGCCTGGTGCTGCTCCGCCGCCAAAGATCCTGCAGCCAAAGCCGCAGCCAGCGTGTTGATCGTCGCATACGCTGTCGAAATGTCCATTTTTTTTATTTTTTTTGAACTCTGCAGCTGGAGGCTGAAGATCTTGAGGCTAGAGGCTATGGGTTATCACGTCAAGGGGAAACAAGGAGAAAAGGTGAAAGAAAACCATCTTAGCAGCACAAGTAGATAACACAAGAAAACAGGAGAAA